>MU267742.1:0-16559 GCA_021014935.1 Hygrophoropsis aurantiaca
GATGGATTTGCCAGGCCTTTAGCCCGTTCGCGCTGGACGTGCTCGAAAGGCCGTTCTACTGCTGTTCCAATGAGCCGTCGACCATATTCCCCTGTACTATGGATATGGTTGAATGGAAGCCAGGATGGTAGATATTTGACTAAAGCCGAAGCAGTGAGACGCTGCATGACCGTAGGAGATAATCCCGACCTACGTTGAGGAATAAGGTCCACCAAAAAGGCCCCTGGAACCGCTGCCCTTCCAATCAACTCCATGCTTCTTTCAGCATCGGTGATATACTGTAGATACAGGCGGCCGTGAGTCGAAGCTCCGGAGCTCAAGAGCACAACAAGTGGTACACACAACGTCATCAGCCGTCTGCACAGATATACCATACGTCACAGACATGATAATTCGACCAGCCGTTCTGAAGACTTGTTTAGCGGTCAGTCGGAGGGCAGGATTGAGTCAGAAGACTCACAAACGGAGCTGAGCTATAAAGTCTTCTGGTTTGTCGATTAAGCTATTCACGTACATAGCAACAAAATTTTCCTGCACTGTATGATACTTTTTTACAGCTTCAGAACTGAGGGCTGTATGTGCCATCTTCCTCTGCTGCCTCCATGCGGCACCACCCTGAAGCATGGGAATACTCTATGCGCGACTATGAGTTGTGCGCTCCCCGTAATCCTTAGAAGCTCGCCTACATTGTCGATTCCCATGAGCTCACCAACCATTGTAAAGATGGGACGATCAGAATAAATGGAGGCTCTTTTCTCCAGAAGGTCGGTCACCATCTCCATAGTATTGAGAATGAGGACGCCATTTCCCAATGTCTCTACGTACACGAGATCACCTGTTCCCGCGCAACGTAATGAGGAACTGGAAGACAAGCTAATAGAGATGATACATGCATACCATATTGATGTTTCCAACTGAGGAACGTGTGCCAGGCTTGAAAACGAGGAATATGTAGGAGATTACCGAGGAGAGGTCTACGGGGAGGTCCTGGCGGGAGTGAACAACCCTTGGAGGCCCTATTGGTCTCCAGCTTTCGGCGCAAGAGCAATAACGCGACAAGGAAAGCGACAGCTGCTAAGAGGTCTGCAAACATCATATCTGTCGGATGTTAGATCAATACAAGTGAACGTACACCCATGCTGAGTATTTATTATGAGATGGTGCGGCAGCAATGCCTACCCAATCATTCTAGGCAATCTTTTTGTGGATGGTCTTATCTTGGAAGCCGAGCTGGAGGCTCGATTTGCATGGGATATGGACAGGTCATTTTAGCTCGTTTCATTTTGTAAATGGGCAACCTGAGTATCTCGCAAATGACTCGGGAGTCGGCAAGGCTGGGGACACCCTTTCCCAGGAACCAGGAGTTTAACACCGGCGTGATCAATGGAAATGCCCCATTTCTGGCTGATAACTGCAAGGCTCAATTTGGCTTGCTGAATCCGGATCTGAAGCATGCCCGCACAAAGGATCGAGACAGGGTGGAATGCCGCCCAGTGATCAGGTGCACCTGATGGTAGAGTGTTTCCCATTTCGTCGGCCAGCGATTGTTTCTAGGGGGCGAAAAATTCTCGAAAGCGCGGTCACCGGTGTACCGTGTCAAGGTGTCACGGTCGCTGACACGGGAATGTTCTTCAGAAGCACATTGTACGGTGAAAAGA
Source organism: Hygrophoropsis aurantiaca (assembly GCA_021014935.1). Taxonomy (NCBI): domain Eukaryota; kingdom Fungi; phylum Basidiomycota; class Agaricomycetes; order Boletales; family Hygrophoropsidaceae; genus Hygrophoropsis; species Hygrophoropsis aurantiaca. The sequence goes on from MU267742.1 coordinate 1,659, forward strand.
ACAGAGCCGTCGGCCGATACTGAAGTACTGAAGCCTGAGAGTCCAAAAAAGATGCGACTTATGTCGAGGCACATTGAAGCTTGAGAGCTCAAGCTCAAGAGGCCTGACCCAACCACTCCCAAGACGTGAACTCCGTGCTGCACCGCCACTTGAATTTTCCCACCACTTCAAAAGTTACAAGACCAACAATAGACAGACAAATGGTTTATCTGGCTCAAAGGTGTATAATTGTCCGAGAAGAAACTCTACAAGGACCCAAGAAATTGCCCAGCCTCAACAACAGCAGAAGAATCCAAAGGGATAAGCATGCAGATGTGTCCATCGGGACGAACCAGCGTAGCAACACCCTGCTCAGAACTTATCCCAAACTCAGAGTAAAATTCCCCAGTGGAGTCCTCCCTCAATCGTGCGTCCAGGTAGATACTGTGGCGCCATGAGTTAATACACGAGAGCTGTGATTGCATGAAGAACTTACTTGCCATGCGCGACGGGCAGCACGCAGAGCACCGAGTGGATATCCATCTCCTTTGGAACATTCAAGACCGCGATGATCTCCATGACATCAAGTTTGTCTTGAATTGTGTCGCTTACAAGAGCCTTTACTGACTCTTGGAAACGCTGAGCGACCATTGGCTGTCCGATATCGCCAGGGAAAAGCAGCAATTTAAATTTCCCATCATAAACCATCAGTTCCTGCAAGTCCACAGGGTTCCAATCACATTGTCGGACGACAGCTCCAGGGGGAAACCTCTCGCCAATAACAAGACCGGGCGCCAGTTCTTGTGAACCAGACACAATCAATGTCGAGCAGTAGCGTAGTCCAATCCCCCTGGCCACCAATCAGCATGAGACGAGTGATACATGTAGATAAGTTGTCATTTACGTTGTGAACATGTTGTTGAGTCTCCAGATCCTAGTTCAGGTGTGAGTTCGATCCAGTATCGTGACCTGCTTGACTTACTCCTCATAGTCTTCCGATGATATCGAGTCTGGGCTGAAAAGTTTGAAAATTTGCTTGTCGAACTCGATCAGTGCCTCGCTATAAGGTCGCCGTTCGTCCTCATAAGAGCTCAGGAGTGTGGGCTTAGCCCATCCACGGACGGCATACGCCAGCTTCCATGCTGCCGCAGAAGAGTCAGCATGCAAGATATTCAGCACAAAGAAAAATGTACCTAGATTACAAGCATCAGTCATCGAAGCATTGGCACCCTGACCTCCTTTGGCAGAGTGCGTATGGCCTAGTAAATGAATGAAATTGAGATTTCTTTTTCGCAAGAGTTCACTTGCGTCACTGACAAGCATCTCCAGCAATGAAAACGCGATTTTCGTACGAGAATCTATCCGCCACTCGCTGAGAAACTGCAAAAACCAGTCAGCCAGGGCAAGTCGACTTTGTTGAGTTATTCACCTCTGTATATACTCGACCAAGTCACATCTATGACTTTCATCTTGAATGGCAAGAATCCACTTTCGATGGCCTGTTGTTTCGCGAGTTTAACTGATCGTAAGCAAAAGAGACAAACGGCCACAGACTTGGACAATCCGTTGCTCGTCGGTACTTAGGCTGTCGCTTGGAAGTGTGTCTTTTAGTAATACATACATCCGTGCGGTACCATTCGGGCGAGGCAGATACTGTATGATGTGTCAGACTGAGACCAGTCAGTCGACTAGGAAAGCGTACCCCCATTGGTCCCGCAGTCGGTGACTGAATGATGTTCTTAGCTCGACAACTTGGCAGATCTGTGACGGGCATAAAGTCAATTACCCCCCACGCCGGTTCTGAGGGATGTCAATTAGCACCAGAGCAGTCAAGAACGTCCATCAACCCGCACCTGTTTGATCGCCTTCCATCAATATATTCATCCTCTTACGCACCCACGAGCGGGCTCCTTGAGTCTCGCGATCAGAAAGGCGTAACGAACGTTGAATCAGAAACATTAGCCCACCATCGCACCCGACGAGGTATTTAGCTCGCAGTACCTGTGTGGTTTCAACTGCATCTAAATTGTCCGGGAGATTGTTTCTATCCGTTTGGGATATATCATGTGAGAGGATGTAGTCTTTCTTCAAACGTGCAAGGCTGATCTGGATAAGGGATCAGACGATAAACGTAGTTCCTGCGAGGTATACTTTGGGGGAACAGCATACCTCGACAGGGAAGTCATCACAGGTGTCGTGAAGGGTCAAATCAAATGGGACTATCGGTTGTTCAATTACCACGCCATGCTTGCGAAGCGCATCCAACAATATGCCCTCAATCACGTTTATCGGTGCTAGAACCTGACAACTCTAGGTTGAACATGCACTGACACCTCACGCTACCGACAGCACCTCACCTCGAAGGGATATTTAGTCGACGAAACCGCAATGTTGAGTGTTTCGGCGCCTTTCTGTGCAAGCACAGGCTTCAGTGACGAAACGATCAAGTCAGAGCCAAGACGAGCGCACCGTGATCCCTGTCCCATTCTCGTTAGGCTTATATATGACCTAATGTCGCCTGAGATGAGCTCCGAGTGCATGCAGCGAAGGAAAGGACTCGCTGTCTTGTGTACATGTGTCCCCACACGTCTGAGCTCCTCGCCGATACCAAAACTATCCCATATCTCCGTCATGCGTGGCTGAATGCCGTCCGCCTGTCCAGCAACCTCGCCCGGCAGTCTATGGTTGCATGAGTATGTGACGGTCAACTTATTGGATGGAAAAACACTAATGATACCTTCGATCGACGATCCTAACGCCAACTCCGAGTCGAGATAGAGCAAGGGCAGTCATAAGCCCCGCAGGACCAGCTCCGATGACGACGACATCCGTATATGTGACTTCTGACATCTTAGATGGAGGGGAAACCGCACTCCTGCTGATGTCCCTCTTCAGCGCATTTTTGAGTCCCAGATTTAGGCGATTGACGACTTAGTGGCGGAGGTACGGGTGAGTGCGACATCATTGATACTTTGCGGAACAATAAACGCCGTCAATGAATACATGTAGCGCCACCACTCGGACCGCGACGTGACTGGAATAGCAGCGTCAGTTTACTGATGGCCCGCCCAACGCGCATCAGTCATCAACAGTGCATTCCAATCCAACAATATGATGTGACACCACTGACCGCGATATCAATCGGGCCTGAGAAAACATCGATATGCGCCAACAGCAGTTCGCCGTTTTCCTAGCGCTGAGTGAAATGTCCATCAGTAAACAAGGATAGCTATGACACCATTACGGAGATTTCAAGGCAGCGTGTTGGAGGTTTTCTGCGATAGGGATGTTAGCCTCGAGCTTGAGATAGACATAGCGGTGTGATACCAATGAGACTGTACAAGCAGATATTTTACAGATATGTACGGGGCACCTGTGCAAACAATACCATGAGCTCTATGCATGACTTGCACCGCGCAAACAGCCTACTCACTACTCCTTTCACATGCATGCGCTCGCCAGTCCTAAGCCAACCTAAACTCCAGCACAGCCGACTCAGCTAGGTCGTACACCTTCTCAAGTCTCAGGCCCGCCCCCGCCCTGCGCATGTATCATACACATGAATCAAATTCCCCACGGAAAAGAAGGAACAAAGCTCACCCGAGAGATATAGAATCAGCGAGCGTCCGCTCCTTCGCGTTGTGGATGAACCACATGTTCAAATCTTGTTGGTACATCCGGGAATTTCCCGCTCCAAAGTTGGGTAACATTGGTTCCGGGGCCTATGTAAGCAAGGATGAAACATCGTGGGTGAGCTGTTGAAGAGAGGTTTCGAGAAACACGAGCATTTACGATGTCTGCTCCCATGGACTCCGACGTCGACACTGACTTCCGGTTCCCATTTGCAAGCACGTAATCGTCTGGTGGTGGTTATGAGTAGTGGAAAGGTAAAGCATTATGGAACACACGCACGGATAAGCAAGCGACTGTGCGGGCCCATGGCCTTGCGCACGTTACGAAGGATGACGGCTGCTTTCGCGTCCGGCCAGTCGTGGATGATGTTCCGGAGCTGCCGAGTTGTGTGCGTGTCAACGACGAAGCCACAAGAAAACGGAAGCAGAGAGCAATACTGACGTAGTAGACATCTTTCCCCTCTACGGGGGACTCCTCGAAGAAGTTGAGCGGAATAAACTCTACTCTCTGTTCCTGCAATACTTCAGGGGCGTCTTTGGCCCAGACCTGAGAGGGTCGTGGCAGTCGTCAGACGTAGCCTGGTGCACTCGATTCAATAGACCCACATCTTTGGCTTGCACCAGCACCTCTGAGAGATCCTGGTCCGTGATCTTAATATGCGGGAATTTCTTGGCCAAGGGCAACGAGAAAGTGCCAATGCTAGCTCCGACGTCGCAAACAGTGGAGACGTTCTCCCAGGGATAATCTGTGTATCTGTCAGGCGCGACCTTTCAACCTGTGCTTCACGACTCACGATGCAAGACGGAAAGAGATCCCATGATTTCACCCAAGCCAATCATCGCGCGATGATAGTGCTATGTCGCTTTGAGCACTCCATCGATATTCGCGAAAGATGAACGTACCTCACGCCTCTCATCATCCTCCTTTATCCAATCGAAAAAGCTCGCAAGGCCCTTCTGCTTGAGCACATAAATGAGGGGCGCCTTGTCAGGTTCGTACGAGGTAGCGTATTCCGGGTCCACCAGCGTCTCATACAGGACACCTGCTACTTGGGAAACGTCCTGTGCGTGGATCCTGACGAGGCAGCCTGCGTTGCTTGAGGATCTAAGTATGAGAGAAAGGCGGTTATTTGCAAAGACGTCGGTATCGACTATGGCGTGTGCACGTCAGCGCTATCCCGACTTATTGGGTGATGGAAAAATTGACGTACCCAGAGTGAAACAGCCCTTGCTCGCTAGGACACGCAAGACACGGGAGAGTTTTCCTTTCTCCAAGTGGGCGAGTTCAGCCAACTCGCTGATATGCATTCCCTCTGGATGTTCATTCAAAATATCAGCGATGCCCGCACGAATGGCAACGTCAATACACGCCCAATCATACGACTGCGCGAACTGGGTGTGTACCAATTAGATTACCAAGATTATCTAGGTACGTCGTATGCTCACGTTGATGACAGTATGTTGTGGGGGCGCCAGCGTCACGCAGAGTTGCTGGCACGCACCCTCGAGCAGACGAATAGCTTTCTTCAACGCCACTGTGTCTTCTTCCAAATCTAGCGAATGGAATTCGGGAGCATCAAGTGTGGGGACGCTGGTTCCGCGATTCTTGTACTCTGCAATCGCCTGGCGTGCTGAGGAGTTGATAATCTCGAGGAGGGCTTCGAGCTGGGCTTCTCCGGACATCTTGGGTGATGATGGGGAGGAACGTCAATTCAGACAGCTGTTTTTAAACGCCATAACTTCTAGCCCTGGATCTTTCGAATTCGCTGTGAATCTGCACTGATCCAACGCAGTAAGGCATCTACATAGTTTCCCGTTCCTCGCGTGTGAAAGAGGTACTGCCATCGAGGAAATAATAGATAGAAAATTCGTTCGTATCAAGAGCATGTCCGTGGTGCTACTAACCTCCTTGCGCCGGGCCATTTGTCCAAGCAGGCTGCGTACTGTCTCCAGGTTGTTGTGAATGCGGCTATATGATCGCGAGTATAAATAATGACGTTCCTTCGTCCATAGTGAAGTGATAGTTGTAATACTGGTAGACCGGTGCCAAATAAGCTTGCCTTGAGAATAAAATGCGTCACAAATTTTTCGGCCCAAGTAAGGCTGACCCTAACCTTAGAGTCAACTTTGATCGTGTTGCTCTGCCACATGACATCATCGTGTGGCAGAGCAACACGATCTTACTTGACTCTCGGGTTAGGGTTTCACGTTCCCTCAACCTCCTGCGCTATGATGTCATGCAGGAGGTTGAGGGAACCAAAACCCTAACCTAGGTGATGCGACCCGGACCATATTGCAATCAGGAAACTGATGACTTCAGTGGTCCCAGGGTCAACTCAATCTTCTTCCAAACCAATTTCATTGTAATCCTCACATTTTCTACAGAGTCGGGGACTGCCGCTCGCCGGCGCTAGGATGTGTAGTAATCGTTCAAGTTGTGATGAAGGCCAAATGAAGGTGGTGGCTACTAAGGCCTTAGGCCGTTTACTAGACGCTCGTCCGCCTTCCCACGTGATCCAGATGCGTGAAGACTTCAAACTTGACAATGAGACTAATCTCCCTCTAGTCACGAGTCATAAAGTATCCAAATCAAAAATCTGATCATACTCCCCTCCGTTCCGTCCCAAGTTTCCTCATGCCATCCGCCGACATTACCGAGTTTCGACGCGCGCTTGCGTCCTCGCAAAAGATCATCGTGCTCTCTGGTGCTGGGCTATCAGCTGCATCTGGTGCGGCTCGTAGAACTGTTGATCCTGCATCCTTTACTAATTAGGCTTCACCATTGGCACTTATGCTTACAATCGGCACCAATCGTGCCAATCACTACCAATCATACCAATCATGCTGGATTCCACCTAACTATGCATGCTGGTACGCAACGCGCTCTCGACCAATGTAACACGCTCTCGACCATCGACGCCGGCAGGAATCGCAACCTTCAGAGGTACCGGTGGCCGGTGGGGAAAGTACAACGCCAGCGATGTCGCGACTCCTGCTGCCTTCGCGGAAAGCCAGTCCAAGGTGTGGCAGTTCTTCCACTATCGGCGAGAAGAGTCGGTATATATTTCATTTCATTCCAATTCCAATTTCATTCTCAAACCCGACCGATCGATCAATTAATCAGTCGAGTCTGAATTTCCCTGCTCGCTAAAATCATACAGAGCGTACGCTAGAGTCTAACGAACCTTGCACACCCAGGATGCGCGATAAAAAGCCGAACGAGGCGCACTACGTTCTTGCGCGCCTGGCAATCCCGAGTATCCGGCACGCCATCGCGCCGGGCTCCACGCTCACGCACATCACGCAGAACATTGACACGCTCTGCACCCGCGCGCTCGCCGAGACCGAAACCACCCTCAGACTCACGCACCCTGAGCCACCCTCGGAAATCATCGAGATGCACGGCCGGATATTCGACGTCGCGTGCACCAGTACGCACGACTGCGATTATCACGCCACCAACCTTGATTCGCCGATCTGCCCCGGCCTCGCGGGCACAGAGATACAGGTCGCAGCTGAGGAACTTGACGCACGGGTGAAGAGGAAGGATCTGCCGACGTGTCCGCGGCCCGGGTGCGGGGCGATGTTGAGACCAGACGTCGTGTGGTTCGGGGAGCGGCCGAAGCGGATCGAGGACATATTGGCGTTGGCGGATGACGCGGACCTGTGTCTCGTCGTCGGGACGTCTGCGCTCGTGCAGCCTGCGTCGAAGATTGGGGGGCAGGTGAAGAATCATGGCGGGAAGGTGGCGGTGTTTAACGTCGAGGGGAGTACTAACCATGCGGATGAGGCGGATTTTTTGTTCGTGGGGCCGTGTGAAGTGACGCTGGGAGAGGTACTGGGGATTTGAGGTTGGGGTGTTGGGAGCTATTGGGAAGTTGTCGCGACATCTTGGTAGTGTCCCGGGCCGAGTTGGCCACCTCACAGCAAGGAGCGACTCTCTTCTGTCCTTCCATTATTTGGTATGCCTACATGAAGCTAAGTATGCCATACTTCACTTATCCTACAATTCATCATGCAACGGGCTTATCGGCTTCGATAAAATTTGACATCGGTTTATGGTGTTCGGGCGCTGTATGTACAATTAGAGCGGGCGCTTATCTTGCCCAGGGTCGACAGACGCCCACGCATTACTCAGTGCGTGGGCTAATTTAAATAATAATGTTCACAACTTCCTGCTCGTCAAAGTGAAACACAGACGAGCCAAGGCAATATCCTGTGAGGGCATCTCACCTATGCAGACTAACGATGACTGTGAAGAATGCCCAGTAAAGGTACCGACACCTACCGCTATAGATGCTGAGTACGAGAGACACATGTAAACTGATTTTCTCGTCTAACAATTCTCAACAGATCGCAGCGGGTCCTGAAGGACATCCTGGAAACTCTGAAGGGTTCTACCATTGCCCAAGAGGTAGGAAAAGATAACCGGTCTCGTTTTTGGGCAACATACCGACGCGAAGCGAGGGAATACGACGAGCCCTTTCTAGAAAGATACAAGGCTGACATGGACATTGTCCTCATTTTTGTGAGTCTGCCTCTCAGTTCGGTGCTCTGATATAAATGTTTATAGTCTCCAGGCTGGTCTTTTTTCTGCCGTCAGCACGACGTTCATCACCTCAATGCAGTCGAGTCTAAACCAGGATCCGACAGCGATTACAAACACTCTGCTCATGCAGATTGTCCATGCGAACAATGCGAGCGCCTTTGCAGGCCAGAATATTGAACTTCCCGTATGGAATGGCCCTGGATCGACGGTAGTCTGGACGCAATCGCTCATATTCGCCAGCCTTGGTGCAAGTCTCCTCGCGGCACTAGGGGCTGTTTTAGGCAAACAGTGGCTGGCTAACTACCGCCAGCCGATATCCGGGACGAGCGAGGAACGCGGGTTGAGTAGGCAAAGAAAGCTAGATGCACTGAACAATTGGCATTTTCAGACTACTCTGGAAGTGCTCCCTGTTTTGCTGCAAATATCTTTGCTGTTGTTTGGGACCGCCCTCTCAGCGTTCATTTGGTCCCAGCAAACTATTGTCGGTGCCATCGTGATCGGAACTACTGTGGTTGGCGTATTATTCTATGCGTCAATCACGGTTGCATCACTTGTATCAACCGATTGCCCGTTTCGGACACCTCTCACAGACACTATTCGACTCATTCGACAGCCTTTGATCCAGTGGCTCCTGCAACTCTACGAGGCAACTAAAACAGTCTACATCCATCACTATGAAAATATATTACAGCGCTTTCCGGAGTTCAAATCACTATTCTATAGCACGCCAGTACAAAAAGTCCCTCTTGCCGTCCGACACATGATATTCATCCCGATTTTCTCCGTTCTCATCATCTATATATCTGTTGAAGAGTTCACGATACATCACATACCCGCCATCCAGAAATCAATGAACCAGTTTATACGGAAATACACTTGGCGAAGCCCACCGAATCTCGACGATCCTGAAATCCAATCGACGACGACATCAGAACACGCAGGTTTATGTCTAGACCTTCCGTTTCGTCCCCTCCATGAGCATGAAGCACCTTCAGTCCGATGGCTGCTTGAGACATCTACGGACCAGGAAGTACTCTTGATTGCAGCCCAGCTGGTTCCAGATATTGAATGGCCCGCCGAAATTGACGTATCTGAAGCATGTGCGCAACTGAAGAATGCCTTCACTGGATGTTTCATGTCCGCCCCCGGTAATCACTACAACCTCGCGCTCACACCCTTTGGCGAAAAGCGGGCGTATTTTTTCGGCAAAGCGTTGCTGCATCTCTCTTGCATCCGACAGTGTTCCCCAAACACAGACGATGGTGACCCGAACAGTTTGATCCAGTATTTTAATTATCTTGGCTTGAGTGAAGATGCCAAGTCCTCTTTTCTGCCCGCAATGGCGAAAGGTCTGGTGCACCAAATGACAGTGGTGACCACCATTGCTGGACGGTCCATAATGCCATTCGAGCGCCCGTGGTTGTTACATCTCTTTCCCTTCTTGCTCGCATATCTAGGTGTTCAAATCACTCCCGCTGGAGACCTTCCCAACGTTGGAGATCTAGTAATCGCAGAAATTACCGAGTGGTTTGAATCTCCAGCCCCTTCTCGACAAATACTTGCCGACTGCTTTCTGTCTGCGGCTATTCCTCTGGGCGTAACTATTGATCAGAAAGATTGGTACAGGATTGACAAGAGGTATGTTTAATATATATTTTTCATTCATCTTCAAGCTGCTCATGTGATGCGTCAACCATTCAAAGCTCTATGGCGGAGAAGCTGTTGAGGGTGCTCTTGCGAGAACTTGTTTCCGTCAACAATATCACTGCTGATTATTCTAGCCGCTCAACCCAGGCAGATTGGGCTGAAGCTCTCCTCCCACCTCTTGCCACCTTCCTAGACCGCGGGCTGATCTATCCTAGGTTTGGCAAGTGCGAGTCAAAGGAGTGTTCGTGTGGTATGGTTGACTGGACTGCGGGAATAGCCAAATCATATGCGCTCAAAGCAATACAGGCAATTGAACCTGACGGGAAAGTACACGCTTGGAGGCAAGCACGGGAAGCCCTCCGTTTAGGTGCCGTGCTCTCTGCTACGACTCATAACGATCACCCCATACAAGACAGATGGGATCCAATATACCGTGGCCATCCCGTCCCATTCTTTTTCAACATCACCGAATCTAGATGGGTGGATGATTTCCTCAACCACTGTCATGATACTTGCAATGATATGGCGATTGCCGACATACTCTTCATGCTTTCCCAGTCCCATGATATCGAAAAATGGGCAGATTCACCTTGGTTCGTTGCCGCACTTGTGCGTGCCATGCAACATAGCGCGATGCATGTTCGCCACTCCGCGCTGCAAGTAACGTGCAGGATGAGGCGTGCGTTGGCACGCTCGGTCACTGACGTACAGGATTTCCTACACAATTTGTACGCCGCCGTCTCGACCAATCCCCCAGCCGCCCATGTCTCCGATGAACGCCCCGATCAATCCAAACCTAACAAGGATTGGAATGCCCGTATCTGCTTCCTCCAGATCGTATATACCTTCACTCTCCATCATGATTATATCTGGACCACAGATCTCTTCCAATCCAAGGTTTCCGAACACATCTGGGCCACAGATCCCTTCCAGACGAAGATCTCCGAAGATATCTGGGCCACAGATCTCTTCAAGGCTGAGATGTCCCGTTATCTTACAAGATATCTGCGGCGGGGTGGGTCCATGCCGACGCCAATTTATGTTATTGCAATATTGGACACTCTCGAAGGCCGTGATACTCAATGCAATTTCCTGAATTCCTTTGATCAAAACACGAGTATTACAATTCTCACCATAGCGTGGTTTGCTGCAACCAAATGTACCATCCATCTTGGATACCGAGCAACGGGTGTGGAGCATTTGAGATTCCGAATCAAGTCGGAGATATTGGACGAGATATTGGACGAAACGCTGCCGCACCTTGTCGCGTTCACGTTTAGGCATCAGAAGACCTACAGTTCAGCGATGACACAGCTGGCAGTGTACTTTACGGGAGTACTTCGGTATCTTCAACAAGCTAGACCACAAAGTCCGGAGATTGGACGACTACAGAAATTGATCTCTGATACAACATCACATAGTTGATCTCGTCACTGTGGTGTTTGCGTGATGTTGGGCGATGTCCCAGTCTCACAGTCCCGTTGGGCAAGCGACGTCGAAGGTCATTGGTCATCAAAGCATCATTATAAATTTCAACACAATATCTATCAGATTTCATCTAAACCATTCTCCTTCGCCTGCCTGTCAACTTTCTCAGTGCGCGTCTCTGAAATCCTCACGCACGCTGAGCATCGGAATAAGGAACGAACCGGTCTCGCCCACGATCTTAGTCGCGCGTGAGCCAGCGGCTTACTCGGACTGGAACCCCTGCCAGCCCCGCGCACCTGGATCCCACCATCTCAACTCAAAGCGTGATATGCATATCGTATCCCCGGTTGTTGAGGGTCGTCATCGTGGCAACCATTATAAGATTCGTCCAGCGCGAGCCAAGCGGGGATTGATCAACCACGAGTGGGAACACCCAACCCTGCTGCCTGAGTAGACCTGGGGAACATGGATAAACGGTTGTCGTCAATGCTTGTGGGACAGTGGGCACGAGTTTACGAGCCATATCATATACTGTAGCGGCTTCGTCGCGTGCCTCGACCCTCGAATGTGTTCGTCGTAACATGCCAGACTGACACTTGTTTTAGTCCTTGTTTGCCTTGTACACATACGCACACTATTGGCATGAAAATGATACCGGTATCATATTCAATGTGACGGATAGTGATGATACTGAAGTGATCAAAATGATACCAGTGTCATTTTCGACGTTCAGTCAGTTATATATACATACCATCACGTAGATGATGATACGATACCGATAGGACTGAATCCGCTCCGACAAGGATATATAGCTTTTCCACCAGTAGTCTTGATCCCAGTTAGTCTTGATCTCTGGCTCAGCGGGTCGTTGGTCGGGTCGTTGCTTTCAGCACCATCCAAGCTTCTAAACTCGATCCCTGAGAGGAAGGGAACCTTACAGTACTTGTATCACAGTGGTTTTCATGGCGAAGGGCAAGCTTTAGCTTGGCGCGGGTGATTATGATGTTCTACGATCAAGTATGTGACGCGGTGGGATTGCGGTGGGAAGTATTTAGTCTCCCGTAGACAGACCATATAGAATGAAGACAGTCGTTCCTTCTATATGAAGGTCTGCTTTTATTGGCGCCATCGATACCGGTGGTCAACATGTAGTTCCAAAAAACGAGTGCCGAGCATGCGGCACGTCAACATCAATCAGCTTGATAGGATCATGTAAATTAGATACCCCCCTATTGAGTGATGAGGCCCTCAACGTCGTCCGAATACTTCTGAACTCGATGGACAATTCCTATTATCATCTTAATAACCCAGAATATCCCCCCATTAATGCATACACGAATGTCAATATTCAATACAATCCTTTGCCCTACACAATTCCAGTGCTGCAAACACCACCTTCTTTCAACACTGAAAATTTCACTCCTCGGACTCCACAGCCTACTCGCATCGCATCACATCCTCCCGGTGCACCATCGCGCAAACGACACCATCCGCACGATGAAAACTTGCTGCCGACCCAATTTCAGATGCCCGAAGACTTCCCTCCACTCAAGCGCGTAAAAGACATAGGTAATACCTGGTCATACCACGCAAGTCGCATTGATGGGGCACCACCATGCGCCACGGCATCCATGGGGTGTGACTATGGATGTATGCCGCACGCCGAGGTTAATCAAACATCCAAAAACACAAAACTTACTATCGAAGATAAGCTAGACGTCGTTCTTGACAGTCTGGCTCAATGCCGCTGGACCGTTGGCCATTTTCTGCATTATCTCTTCCGCAGACATGACGGCGAGAATCGCGTGAAACGAAACCGTCGCCATGCCGCATGTGCGGAGAAGTTTCTCAAAGGAAACTGCGAATATGGGATCGGACATATATTGGAGGCTTGGTTTCATTCTCCTGATGGATTGTTATCTGAAAATTCTGAAGGTCAGAAGCTGATGTATAGCTTAGAGACACCATACGCAGATATTAAACCTACCCGACCGGCGCTTTCGTCATTTGCTGCTCAGACGATGAAGAAAATCTTGGTCCGCGAGGCAGAAAAAGCCGTAGATCCACAAAATGGCCTTCACGCATCTGTTGCATCTGCACGAGGCTCGACAAAACGGCTTTGGAATGATGTGGGATCAACAACGAGGAAGTATTGGACTATACGAGGGCATGAAATCATTAGTTCCACTGGTGACTTCGTGCTTTAACATCGAAAACTAGTAGTAGAGCTATGTCGTACTTACTACAAAGCCATTTGTACCCACAGTATGCATATCATAAACTTGAACGACTCAACCATAGAGAGCGAGTGAGGTTCCTGGAAGGGCCCGTCAGGGCCATGGTTTATGATACACCTCACGTTCAATTTCAAGTTGATCAGGTTCTTACATAATCTAGCTTTGAGAAAAATTTAAAAGCCCAACAAGGCGCCCAAGGCCGGAACAGTCCTTGAAGCTTGAAAGCTTGATATTAATCAGTCCCAAGGCGATCCCAAGAGGCCCCAGGGATCTCTATAATGGTTGCACCCAAGTCCGCCATTCTCATCACTCTTGCATCCGCCATCTCCTTTGCTGCGGCCACATGTGTTCATTCAAATCCGATATTCGGCTTATCTTTGAAAGTTTATCAGAATGAACATTGCATAACGCGTATCAAGAATGATCATTTTGAATTTCGCAGAGCAAGCACCGCTGACAAATCGCATAAAAAATGCCAGTGTTTTGACTTCTTCTCAAACTTCCACTACGAAGTTCGGTCACTCGTGTTTATACCCGGGCGTCAGAAAAATGCCTCGATACACCTTCTAGAAGAAAGTATGTGCCAATATCCTCGTGGTGCAGATGATGGTGAGTACATTATGTTATTGCCTTTGGTCTGTTTCAACCGAATATTGAATGCAGTGTATCCGCTCATTCTCCTTAGTGTATGTAGAAGGGCCATATATCGACAAAATAGTTTCACCAGCATGGTACCAATCTGCGTGGGTATGTGAATGGGGCAGGTCCACGGGTCCTAAAGGTGGTAGGGAACCTCATCATGATGGTTTGAAGAAGGTAGCCGTGGAAGTGGGAGAGAAAGGGTTAGAACATCTTGTAGATCAGTTGGGGGGGAAAATAGGGGCATTGGGGGAAGAGGGAGCGGGAGCTATCGAAGGGGTGACTGCCACCGATATCTTGGAGGGGGTGGCAATGGCCGCACTGCTATAGCACTCACGACGGGTTAGCATCATTTTCTTAGGTTGTTGTGTTGAATAATTGATGTTACTCAGTGTCACGATTAGCTTCAAGCTCGGCACTGAATCCAGTCTACTGGCGTCAGGTTGGGTTATCCCCTGCAATGGTCCAAGATCATTGATAATCGAAGCGATAAGTACTACTTAACTTACGAGTATCCATTCCACTATTGTCCCTTCAACTTTGTATATCTGGATATATCAAAAACCGTTTCTACATTTTGCTTCGTAAAGGGCACTGAAGCAACAGGGATACTCGTATCATTTTCACCGATTCGTCGGTGACCACTGCAAGCTGTCAACAAGATACTAATACCGTTTCGGGGGTACGTCTGACCTACGAAACGACATCCGTAACATGTTCGCCGCCGTGTCATGCATTCGAGTGATCAGCGTGATAGACATGTCACATGTAAGTGATAATGTATATACCG
>MU267742.1:17004-54277 GCA_021014935.1 Hygrophoropsis aurantiaca
TCACTCTCAATGTATCATTTTCAATGCTGCACTCCGTGACGCGTGAAGATTACAGCACTTACATCCTCGGAATGATTCCAGGCCTCGTGGAAGTACTTGTCAAGGTAACGCGATGGAAATGATACTCGCAATTAAAATCAAAACAAATGTTTTGCTTCGTGAGGGGTCGGGTCGAATGATCTGATACTTGTATCATATTCAATCTTGAACTTCGTGAGGAATCCCAAATCTTGAGGGATACCGAAACGATGGCACCCGTTGGACATAGCAAAACGGCACAGATATGTAAGAGGTTCTTTTTCAACGTTTATGCTTGGGGGGGACGCCAAAATGAATTGATACACGAGTAAGTATCATGATTCATTTCTTGGGATGCATGAAATATACTGTACATCTCAAATGTGATACTCGTATCATATTCGTTTCTTGGGCTGCGTGAGATATACTGTACATACCAAATGTGATACGAGTATCACATTCGGCATTCACAGGCAGACAGTGGATACTTCGGCGCAGACGCTACGACAGGGATATAGCCAGTATCGCATTTTTTCTCCTTGGTATCTGACGCATCGGGCCCGTTGGTCGAGATGATACTTGGTCGTGTTGTTTGTCGTGTTATTAGTGGCTTGTTGCCCTCGGAGGCGGATATAAGACCTATACGTTCAGCACCATCCAAGGTTCCAAACTCGGCACGGTGGATGGGAACTCGACATAGTGAATGGGAACTCGACAAAAGAAGTGGGGCGCGGGCGGCGTGTGACATCGAGATGTACGGACGGAGAATAAAGCTAGCAGGATACACGTAAAGTGGAACGTCGAGCAGAGAGATGATAGGATGGAATCTGCAAAGAAGATAGAACGGAATATTGAGAGATAATAGAGCACGAGAACCTGAACAACAGGCTGGAATTGAGGTCATACGCAAACCTGGCATCGCAGAAATGCACACCTGACATCGTAAAAACGAACACCTGACGACCTAGAAACGACAAGCTGTCACTGCAGGAACGACGAGCTGACGTCGTGGCATGGGCTGTCGGTAAGTACTTCAGTGGTCACAGCTCTCCGTCGCTGATATGGCTCGCCACCGTCGTTGTCACATGTTTTCCTGCGGCTGGGTCGAACAAAATCTAGTCAGCACGCACACAGATGCCGATAGGCTGTGCGGTATACATGTAATGTAGAATGGAAAGTCCAGTCGAGATGCCGTGGCGGTCAACGACTCAATGGAAACGTTACTGAGGCCATAACCTTTGCTTGGTGGTATCATGATGGTCGACCTTTACTGTAAATGCTGGCGTCTATTTATTGGCTCTCGTGGAGCCTGGTTTGGGTCTAGAGTGGGTTAGATGGAGTTGTGTTAAAGGGCTGTCGTGTAAAATGGAGTTGAATTCGGGTTGAATGGAGGTGCAGAACAAGAGCAAAATGCTACCGAGCTAGGAGGATCATGTGGCGGCTCGTCAAAGCATATTGAAAGAGTGCCAGCACGACTCTACCTCATAATGGTTGGAACTCGGGTGATTGAAATGTAAGCCATCTTCTCGTTACTCTGCCTTCTTTCTCTGATATAGTATATGCTCATTTTTCTCCTCTCCGTAGACCCTAACTATCTGCCTCGTCCTTTTTATCATTGTGAGAAGGAAGTTCAAGGAACGACCGCCTTCCTTCGAACAAATTTGGTCCTTTTATCGACATCTCTGAACATGACTTCGACGACCTCGGCGATTCCCGAAACCGACAACAATCCCGTGAGCATGAGTGCATCCGTTACAGAGCAAGCCCGTGTAGGCCCGCGTGCGCCGCGACGGGCTATACTTACTTGGCCATATCATCTTTTTATTTATTATCACTGGCATGTGCCGCATACCGTGCGTACGCATGTGCAAACTTTCCCAATAATGTGCAATGTCACTGTGCTCCGAGTCCGAGTCGAGTGTTTGTGATTTCCCATTCGTCAACCATGGACTCTAGCCAGGACAAAAGCGAAAGTGGGCCTTCCAACTTACCTACGCAGGTCAACAATAACTGCAAAGAAAACCCTATGCTAGTAAATGTCGGCACAAAGCCTATATCACCCACACCCACAGCTTTGGACACTGAGTAAGAGGCAAAGCATATGATCCAATTTCTCACCTGACGATTCTCAACAGATCGTCAAACATGGACTCTCCTAGTGGCCAGGACGAAATCGAAAGTGGGCCTGTCAACTTACCTACGCAGGCCGACAATAACCGCGAAGAAAGCGCAACAAATGTCGGCACGAAGCCTATATCACCCATGCCCATTGCTTTGGATGCAGAGTACGAGACAAACCGTGCGGATTGATTTCTCGCCTGACCATCTGCAACAGATCGCAGCGGATCCTGAAGGATACTACGCTGGAAACTCTCAAGCCTTCAACCATTGCCCAAGAAGTGGGCAAAGATACCCGGTCTCGCTTTTGGGCAACGTACAGACGTGAAGCGAAAGAGTATGACGAATCCTTTCTTGAAAGATATAAAGATGACATGGACATCGTCCTTATTTTCGTGCGTCTTTTACCAGTTTGAGCTCTAATACCAACGCTTACAACCTGCTTTAGGCTGGTCTTTTTTCCGCTGTCAGCACAACATTCATCACCTCGATGCAATCGAGTCTTAACCAGGACCCGACAGCTACTACACATACTCTACTCATGCAGATTGTCCACGCGAACAATGCGAGTGCCTTTGCAGGCCACAACCTTGAGCTTCCCATATGGAATGGCCCTGGACCGACGATAATCTGGACGCAATCGCTCATATTTGCCAGCCTAGCTGCGAGTCTCCTCGCGGCCTTAGGGGCTGTTTTAGGCAAACAGTGGCTGGCCAACTACCGCCAACCGATATTCGGGACGAGCGAGGAACGCGCGCTGAGTAGGCAAAGAAAACTGGATGCACTCAACGATTGGCACTTCCAGGCTATGCTGGGAGTGCTGCCTGTTTTGTTACAAATATCTTTGCTTTTGTTCGGGACCGCCCTCTCAGCACATGTTTGGACTCAGCAAATTATTGTTGGTGCCATCGTCATGGGAGCTACTGCGGTTGGAATACTGTTCTATGCATCGATCACAGTATCATCACTTGTATCAATCGATTGCCCGTTCCAGACACCTCTTGCAAGCACTGTTCGAATCATCCAACACATCTTGGCCCAAGGGCTTCTTCATCTCCGCAAAGCAATCACAGGGGTCTATATCCATCGCCATCGAGATATATTGCTGCGCTTTCCTGCGTTTAAACCAATATTCCATGCCACGAAAGTGGAAAAAGTCCCTCTTGCTATCCGACACATTATTTTCCTTCCAATCTTCTCTGTTCTCGTCAGCTACTTATATGTGAAAGAATTCACGAAACATTGCATACCTGCTATCCAAAAATCGATGAGCCAGATCATAAGCAAATACACTTGGCGAAATACACCGAGTCTCGACGATTCTGAAATTCAACCGCCACCAATTTCATCGAACCACTGGATCTCGCTGTATTTCGGCGATCCCGAAATCCGACCAACATCAACTTCATCAGAACCCTCAACAATATGTCTGAACCTTCCGTCTCGTCCCCTTCATGAACATGAAGCACTTGCAGTTCGATGGCTGCTTGAGTCATCTACGGACCAGGAAGTACTGTTGATTGCAGCCCAGTTAGTTCCAGATATCGAATGGCCTGCCGAAGTCGACGTATCTGCAGCATGTGCACAACTGAAGAATGCCTTCACTGGATGTTTCGAGTCTGCACCCGGTAATCACTACAACCTAGCACTCACACCTTTTGGCGAAAAGCGGGCGTATTTTTTCGGCAAAGCGCTGCTGCATCTATCCTGTATCCGACAACACTTCACAAATGCTGAAAGAGGACACCTGGACTCCTTGGTCGATTATTACAATTGCCTTGACTCGCGAAAAGATGTCAATCCATCGTGTTTGAGTGCAATTGCATATGCCATGACATGGAGGTTTATATCATCCGTGCACGAAGATTCCTTAACGTCGCTTGACCGCCGGTGGTTGTTACATCTATTTCCCTCTATGCTCGCATATCTAGCTTCTGACGTCAGCCTCCGATATCTAGTAGTTCGCGAGGTTGCCAAATGGCTTAATTCTCCGTCTTCCTCACGACAAGTACTTGCCGACTGTTTTCTATCTGCAGCTATGGTTCTAGGTGCACCTATTGATCGGAAGGATTGGGTCAAGGTTGACAAGAGGTGTGTATGCATTCTTTCTATTTCATCCATTACTCAATCGATATATAAACTTTCAAAGCTCTGCGGCAGAAAAGCTGCTGGGGGTGCTCTTGCGACAAATCGCTTCTGTTAGCGATATCAACGCCGATGTGTTTCCCCCCTTATTCCTCAGAGATGGGGCAGCAGCTCTCCTCTCGCCCCTTTCCGCCTTGCTAGAGAGAGGGGAGATATACCCTCGCTTTGGGACATGTGGGCCCGGAGAGTGCTCATGTGATATTGTTGACCGGATCGTGGGGATAACCAAATCATATGCGCTCAAAGCAATTGAACCAGACCAGCAAAATGAACCAGACCAGCGAGCAGAAATTTTGAAACACGCCCGAGAGGCTCTCCATATAGGCGCTGTGCTCTCGGCTACCACTCCTGGTGACCACCCCACACGAGCCAGATGGAAGCCAACTTACCGCGGCCATCCTGTCCCATTTTCCATTGACATGGACGGCTCCGGATGGGTACATGATTTCCTCGACCACCATTATGATGTTTGTGACGATGTGGCCATTGCTGACATGTTCTTCATGCTCTCCCAGTCCCGCGGTATCGAAGATTGGGCAGATTTATCATGGTTCGTCGACGCACTCGCACGTGCCATGCAACATAACGCAATACATGTTCGTCACTCCGCTCTGCGAGTAACTTTCAGGATGAGGCATTCTTTGGCCTCGCTCCCTGACATACAGACTTTGCTTCCCGGTCTGTATGCCGCTGTCTCAACCAATGACGATACCGCTTATCCCTCCGACAAAATTACGATGCTTTATCTCCGGATCTTGTACACATTTACTCTCCACCATGACCATATCTGGGCCACCAATCTCTTCCAGATCAAGATTTCCGAACAGTGCTGCAAGCTTGCACTGGCGGATTCGCAGGCACTGTCCTCACCATCCTCACTTTTTCTTATTGCAATAATGGATATCCTTGAACACCGTAATACGCGATGCAATTTCCGGAATTCTATCGATCAAGAGCTGGCTATTAAAACTCTCTCCAGGGCATGGCTGGCTGTAGGTTTGAATCTTAGTCAAAGCCGATCACATAGCCTTCACTTGGACCCGCGAATTGACTCGGATATATTGGACGAAGTGTTGCCGCACCTCGTTGCATTCACCTTTAGGTATCAAAAGACCGATAGTACAGCCATGGCCCGGATCAAATTCCTTCCGAATCTCATGGGAGTAGTACTTCATCACCTCCAACGAACTGCCCCAGAAAGCCCGGCAGTCAGGCTGATACAGGAAATGATATCCGATAGTACAGCAAATTCGTTACTGCCAAAACGAATTATTATCGACCAAGGAAGCAGCACTTTTGCAAGTGCTGAGCACTGAGCGTTCGTCAAATGTTGTAAACACGCCAATTCCACTCTCACAAATTGGCAGCCCTTGCAAGTGGATCATGGATAGACACGGTTGCGAATACGCTCCAATATAGACCGCATTGTTGATAACGCTCATGGACCATAGGGCAGGCCTGCGACGTCGATGGTCCAAGGTCCTTGATAAACAAAGTATTATTCAAAGATCGGACAAAAGCAGAGACGCTTGCGCCCAAACCAAAAACAGCAGCACTTCCTTCCAGCATACCGCGTGTATACCCTGAAAGCACCAATTCTCGAGCGTATCTTTAGTACATTGTGTGGCTGGTCAATCGAAACCAGACTCTGGTTGTGTTTATTTGGAACTGCGGGTTGTCTTTAGATTCTTTAGAATCGCCGGGTTTTCGACGGACTCGAGTTACGCCATTGATAGAGGAGACTTGACACTGAGAAACCGACAACGACTCGGATGGCAGATGATGGCAGCTTCTTGTGCAGGCTCCTCAAGCTTCAATATTCAATATTCGAGCGCGCGTTCAGGATCCAACGTGCACTTCAAGATCTAAGCCTGCGCTTCATGGCGCTCTGCAAGTTCTAAGCGAAATACGTGCCAGGGTGTGTAGTGATCACGTGAGGTGTCGCGTTCAAAGCTAGTTTCGTAACTTTCAAAGTTTCATCAATACCCAACATCAACTATATGCCAAGAAGGAACGACTATTTTTTTGCTATGGCATGCCTCGGTCAACGCATCAGAGCCAGCGCACATATATCAGCGCCACGCGTATATCCGAGTCGAGTAACCATATCAACGGCACCAAATTCGGGACAACCACAACCAGCGCGCGCATAGATCGATATCATGTCAAGTGAGCGCTGGCACCCTCAAAATCCAGAGACGAATGAATGGAGACGGACGAGCTCGAGGTGGTTCACGCCGTCCTCTGTAGTGTTGGCGGAGCGAGTCGTGGTGAGGCGAAGTGCAATGGTGAGGCGTGGTGAGGGTTGCTTTGCTAAGTTAGTTTCGTGGCGTTCATCGTAGTATCCCGCCATTGCGCCGCCAGATAAACAAGCCAAAATGCCTCCACTCCTCCCCTGAGTCAAACAATCCTCAAATCCCCAAAATCTCCACCCCGGGCACCGTTGGTAATACTGGTTACGAGCATGTCCTATGTCATTGGTACAGATTCGGCCGTCGTGTCTCACTGCCAGATGTGAGATCTCAGATCTCAGCTGCTAATCCTAATCACTGATTAGCCTCGAAGCTTGATTGGCTGAGTTCGACTTTTGAATTTGAGGAATCATCAAGGATCATCATCAGTTTTAATAAATGTAGGCATGTACTTAAATAATAGACGGGAACAAAAAAGTACTCATCTCCAACTCTTCTCTCCCCCATTCTCTCGTAACTGACGGCACAGAAATATCTACACGATGGTGGATTGGCAGTCTCCAGTTGAGATAGAGAAGGACTCCTGTCAGTGTTTTTTGCAGTCGTTCGTTCTCGGTGACCTACATATGACTGATAACTTGAACTTGCAGTGATTTTTATCAAGTTGATGCATGCGCTCCTCGGCATCTACGTGTAAGTCCTACGAGAGGGGATCGATTCAACCACACCTCGCTCACCCGCGATACACACGACAGATGGGAGTTCTTTATTTCGCTGGACTTCGACTGGGCCGTTTTATATGGTCAAAAGAAGTTTCGCTGGCCATTGGTAAGTATTCTCTACCCTACTGTTCCCAAAGAGATGAATCCCGCTGACCGTTGGAACTTGAACTCACTCAGATTTTCTATTTTGCTGGCCGCTACTGTATGCTGTTCTCGGTAATTGGAATGTAGGTACCACCGTGGTATTTTGACAAGTGCAATTTCTGACAGACGCTGCAGTATGCTAGCCATCGAGCCGCCAAGGTAAGTGGCGTAGCTCTTTTTCACGAGTTTGCGGTACTGGTTGGTAACGCATGGGGTACTTTTTTTTCGCAGTCAAGTGGACTGCCAAGCACTATATACGTTTACTGAGGTCAGCTTAAATTCCTCGCTCTTCTCTGCATCAATTTTTGTCTGAATCAGACATGGCATAACTAGTTTGTTGGAAATATGGCTTGCGGCTTCGCGAGTATCAATCTCGCTCTTCGTGCGTGAGTCCCGGTCAGAGAATACACTCCCACACCACACCTGCTCACAGGCCGCCGTGAATTTTCGCACCGTAGAATCGCTATCTGGGCACAGAAAAAGTGGATAATCGGCCTCGTGGTACTGCTTATCCTCGGGCACTGGCCTCTCATCCTGCTAGGTAAATCCCCCACCGCGCTTCGAGAGGTATTTTAAATCAGCATGCTCATCTCCAAGCCTCCGTCTAGGTGGTATTCTCACCGCTTCGTGGATTCCTGGTACGGGGTGCGCTATCGTCAAGCGCGACACGGCGATCCTCGGCGGGCTGTTCATCTACTCCATGTGCTTCGACTTCACTATCCTCTGTCTTGCCGGCTACAAACTCGCCTGGGCACCACAGCGTGCGGGTATCGCGAAATTCCAGAGCAGGCTCGTTAAGATGCTTTTCGCCGACGGTCTCGCGTATTTCTTCATCGCGTGAGCATTTTCTTTGCCGGTCGCTTTCTGTTCCGCGCTGCGAGGATGATGAAGATGCCCGGTGATTCTGATATACTTGACTTTTAGATTCTTGGCCAATCTCCTTGCCACGATATTCATGCTGCTGGATCTGAATCCCGCCATAACCAGTATCTTCGGTGTCCCTGCTGCTATCTTCCCGACGGTAAGCTGGCTTTGAAGAGAGTGCAGTGCCTGGTGTCTCACATCATCGACGACAGATCGTCGCATGCCGCGTCGTGCGCCGCCTCTCGAACTTCTACAACGACGACCAGCAAACCGGGTCTGTACCGCGCCCCGATCCACCCCTCTGAGTCTGATGCCAAGCATGTGTTAACTTATAGATCGTCGAACGGCATCTCATTCCGCAACGCTACCGGCGTGACCCGTCCGGTTATGGGCGCCGTATCGTCCGTCGCCCCCCGAACGAATATCCATGTCCAGGTACTTTTTTTTTCGCGTTGTGTTTTTATCTGTCGCGGTTCCAGGCTTTTATTGACTGCTTTTTGTTTTCGGCTTTGGTTTTGGTTTTGGGCTCGGGCTCGATAGATGGAGACGTTCACGCGTGCGGAGGACGTCGAGGCCGGCGGCGACCATGCAAGACTCGAAGGCGATTCGTTCAAAGACCAGACGTTCGCCGACTCCTTCGAGGACGAGACTAAGCGCGTGCGAGGTCTTTGAGGCAGGATGCATGCTACACTGGTACACAACCAGTGTGCGCTGCCAGTACACGACAAGCTCGCAGCAACCCTCCTTCAAGTTTCGAATGCTGGATTATTTTAAGAAATGGCGCGCCGGTGCTTTCTGATTACATTATGGGCGGTAGGTACATAGTTATGCATACACTAATAGCTGTGCGAGACGATAACTCGCCATAAAAATTTCGCTCGTTCTACTTTCACTCGTTTTTACAATATAGCAGTCTTTTATGGTGTGACGGTCTTTCCATTCAGTACATATCAGACTCGTCTGGACTCAGTTTGAAGCTTCCCGAGATCACAGCCGGGTAACGCTGTGGAGAAGAAACGACTGCCATCCTTCAAGACGTTGATATCGATCTGCCTACCGGGGACTGAGAAGGCCCCGGAACGAGCTTCCTTCGAAAAAAACCGGTTTCGCGAACACTGATACAGGATATGGTGGCCTAATGATGGGATTGGGTACACCTAAAGCTACTTATACGTTACGATGATACGATCACAATACAATTCTACACGGTTCTATCTATACAGTTACACATTCCGCGATCCCGCCTTCTCCCATTCATCTGACCTCCGAATAGACGAATAGACATAATCATACCTCCTGCTTCCCTGTGATTCACACTGCGTTTCCCGGGGCATACCCCGCCCCTTTCCCTCACGATGTCCACCAGGGCCCAGATCACTCCATACTCCCAACCTGCCCCGCCTCCTTCCCTCGACGACGCAGCTCCGCCTGTGTGCGCTCCACCTCCTCCTGCACGCGCTCGATCGACTTGAAATATTTGACCGTTTTCACGTGGAGTTCTGTGAGGGTTGGGGTGGAGTTGGGATATGTGTGAGTACATCGTGAGTAGGGATGATCAGAAATGATGGTGGAAATGTGGGGGAGATAAATGCATGCGCCGGGAGAAGGGGAGAGATGTATGCATATGTCGTTGGAACCGCAGCTCATCCGGATACGCAAATAAACACGTCAGGGGAAAGATAGCAACCACCCCAGCAACGAGGGCAACCACCCCGGAGCCAGAACAAGAGGGAATACCTCAGACAAGAGCAACCACCCCAGAAAAGGGGGAAAGGGGAAGGCACGGGACGGGATGCGGGACTCACCAGACGTAGCGTCCTCGTCGACCACGATGAGCGCCCAGGGGTGCAGCTGCAGCGCCGAGAGCGTCCACTGTTGTCGGTCGGCATGGGGTATATCGGGATCGCCAAACGTATCAACACCAGCAAACCAGGAGTGACAATCATCAGCGTCTCGAAAACCACGCTAGATCAAAGGAAGAGACGCACGAGGTGGTTCACGCCGTCCTCTGTGAGGCGGGATGGGGTGTTGGTGGGGTGGTTGGGATGTCACGGTGCGTCGAGGTGAAGTCGAGTTGAGGTGAGGTTAAAGTGTCGAGTTGAAGTGTCGAGTTGTTAGTTTCGTGTCGTCCACCGCATCGCACATGCAAATAAAGAAATAAACCAGAAACGTCAGCAACGCCATCCACACCAATCCCCCCTGCGCAACAAGATACCATCTCTCACAAAATACCACCCCCCCAACAAAATACCATCCCCCAAAGCCGCAGCCTAACAAACATTTAAGAACCGGGACTCGCAACTCACCGATCGCCTTCCCGAGCGCGAGCGCCTTCCGGAGGCCGGTGACAACGACGACGACCTCGCGCGAGTCGAGGACGGTGCCGACGCCGACTGTTAGCGCCATGCGTGGGACCTGTGTGGGTGGGAGGGGGGGTGAGTCGAAGGTGGGAGAGGTGGGTCGTGCAGAGCGTGTCGTGTCGTGTCGTGCAGATTGTATTGTACCGTATCCAATGTGCCGAGAGGGTTATGTAAAGCAAAGGACTGCGTCAGCGTCATGTCCAGCAAACCCCGTTAGTCACGTCAAGCAGCCGCGTCGGTGACGTCCAGGAGACCACGTCAGTTGCGTCAAGCGCACAACTTCAGACACCTCCAGTGCACAATGTCAGTCACGTCAAGCACAGTGTCAGTCAGCCCACTACCACCGCACCCCCGCAGCGCACTCACAACCCCAAAACCAAAGCGGCACCCACCTTGGCGATATCATTGTCGAAGAAGCGCGCGTTGGCGAGGATGGTGTCGTACGCGAGCGTTTTGATGCGCGTGCGGGAGGCGAGGGAGGAGCCTGTGTGTAGGGTGTGTTTAGGGTTTGAGTTTGGGTTTGAGTGAAGTAGTTTGTGTTTTGTGTTTGAGTGAGGCATTTGAATGAGTAGGAAGGGTGCGGATAGAAAAGGCGAGATGATTCCGAGGCGCCAAAGACAAAGAAACCGAGTGAGGAGGAGATGGAGAAAACACGAAATCAGTATGAGCTCCAGCGAAGAATGATAATGATGATAACAGGAACACTGAGAGAGTAGCAGAGGTGCCAACTAGACGTAGAAGTGCGGATAGGCCACGCAGGCGCAGAAAAGGTGCATACATGCACGCCCACAACAGGTCCATGTATGCGCACACAAAAGTGCATATATGCGTACAAAGAAAAGGCCCATATATGCGCACGGAAAAGGCCCATATATGCGCACACAGAGACGCACATACGCACACACGGAACGTGCGCATATACCCAGCTGAAGAGATGGCGCTCCCACAAAGTGTAGACCACCCGACCATCCACAAAAACCAGTCACTCACCCGGCTCATTGAATGCGATATGGCCATCCTCGCCAATACCGCCGAGGAAGAGCTCGATGCCGCCGTATTCGCGTATGCTCGCCTCGTACGCTGCGCATTCGGCTGCGAGGTCCGGTGCGTTTCCGTTGAGGATGTGGACCTGCGTCGGGGGTATGTCCACTGGTAGTAATACATGAGTACCGGGTGCCGAGCTCGAGTAAGGAAGGACCACGCACCATGCGAGAAAAACTCCCTGAACATGAAGGAGTGGTAGGACTCGGGGTGGTCGCGCGGGAGGCCGACGTATTCGTCCATGTTGAACGTGACGACGTGTTTGAAGGACAGCTCGCCGCGCTTGACGCGTGCGATGAGGGCTTTGTAGGTGGGGATTGGGGATGAACCGGTGGGGAGGCCGAGGACGAAGGGCTTGGTGGGGGTGGGGTCGAATTCTATGATCCTGGGGGTTGGTGAGGGTTAGTGATGAGTGGGGAGTGGATAGAGGGAGACTGGAATGCGAATGCGATAGGATAGGGTTCGGAGACGCACCGTTTTGCGATGTAGGAAGCGATGTACTCGCCCACCTGCGCTGCGTCGTCTCGGATGATCAGTCCTACAAGCCATCGCCATCGTCAGCACACCACCCCAATAACTAACAGCTCAAAGGGAATGGACTTGCGCATGTTGTTGCTATCGGTGTCGATACTCGACTTGGAGGATGATTAGGGTAGTGGCGACAACCACAGACAGGTGACAGTAATGCAGTCGTTGATCAGTCAAAAGGAGCGTTGATCATATTATCAAGGAGGCTCGTCTCCGATTATGCAGGACCGGATCTCCAGTGTCCAAATACAGACCTCCATGCCAGCTCACTACATCAACCGGAGCACGGTGCGATTCTAGTCTAGACTCGGACTCGGAGCACATTGCACATTGTTGGGAGATTTTGCACATGCGTACGCACAGTGCACATGATAAAAGGATGATATGGGCCAAGTATAGCCCGTCGTGGCGCACGCGGGACTCCTCATTAAATTGGCTCGGTAGCATTTGGCTCTTGTTCTGCACCTCCATCCAACCCGAATCCAACTCCATTTTAACACGGCAGCCCTTGTAACACAACCTCCATTTAACCCACTCTCGACCCAGACCAGGCTGCAATTGAGAGCCAATAAAGAGACGCCACCATTCAAAAGTCTACCATAGTCATGATACCGCCAATCAAATTTGCAAAGGTTATGGCCTTAGTAACGTTTCCACTGAGTGTCGACCGCCATGGCATCTCGACTCTCGAGATTCCATTGGGTATACCGCACACCAGTACTCCGGCACCCGCGCGTCCTTGACAAGATTTCACTCGGACCTAGCCGGAAGTTGAAAACATGTGACGACGACGACGGAGAGCCAGATCAACGACAGAGGGCTGCGACCACTGAAGTGCTGATAGCCCATGCCACGATGTTAGTCGTCGTTCCTGCAGTGGCAGCTCATCGTTTCTATGTTGCCAGGTGTTCGTTTTTACGATGTCAGGTGTGCATTCCTGCGATGCCAGATCAAGTACGCGGCCACGAACCTGGACAGGTTCGGTTCTGCTGCGTCTGACACTTGTGTCTGACGGCAGTCCCTCTTCATCATCATATGCATCCAACCCCCATTCAACTCAACTACCAAGTCAGACGCCATTTAATGCAACCTCCGTACATCGGTCCCATTTTATCATCTCTTGAGGCCCCGTTTATCATCCCTCTCTGCTCAACATTCCATTCTATATCTATCCTGCTATCTGTAGATTCTGTACACTACAGTTGGTGTACCTCAACGCAGTATGCCTTCTGCATTCCGTTCACCTCACCGAGACTGGATAATGCCGAAAGCAGGTGTCTGATGCCTGTCCCCATCCGCATCGAGGACAACAAGCGACCTGGGACCAACATCCAATGATCTCGACTCGTCCAACGACCCGACGAGCCAGAGTACACGTGGAAACGCAGACCAAGGCTGCATGTTATAAATCAAAAGTTATGGCCTCCGCCCACCGAGTCGTCGGTGCGGCGCTTCAGGCGACTTGATTCTTCCATTCTACATTGCACGTACGCCGCCACCCCGGTTTTTCGCCGGAGCGAGCTTGGATGGCGGGAGTTTAACGCCTTTCTGCATCCGCACCGAAGACAACAAGCGACCAACATTCAACGTTCAACAAACCAGTATCCTCGACCTCGGCCTGTCCAACGACTCGGCGAGTCAGACATCATGTGGGGACGCGGATGCCGGGACGATATACATATATCCCCGCCGTAGCATCAACGTCGGGTCTGCACGAAAATGCCAACTGTTACTGTGCGCCGCAGAGGTGGGCCTCACGAAGACCTGAGGTGTTAGCCCCACGCAGGCTGTTGACCTCACTGAGAGCTGTTGGGAGACGAGAAGGAATGGGATGCGGGTGTGGTCACCGGTGGCGCTGGACTCGGACATACCGGGTACCAGCTACAGGTGAGCTGGGTCCCATCGGCCTTTAAGCTAGGTTTATTCAACCTGTCAGCAAGTTTTTCGCAACCTTTTCTTCACGAAGTGTGCGGGTGGACATCTGTTTCGATATCCTTCGCGATTGCAGTGCCTGTTCACGCCGAATGTGATACGAGTATCACATTCATTACGTCACCCTCACACCAGCGGATTTCCCACGAAGTCCAAAAGTGAATATGATACTCGTATCAAATTATTTCGGTGCCCCCCATCTTGCAAGCAAAGAAAGGTATCACTCGTAAGTATCTGTCGTTTTGATTTCCTGCAAAGCATGCGATCGCGATGCTGACTTGCAGGTTCGGTTCTGTTGCCTCTGACGGCGGTTCCAATGCGTTTGACCTCAATCAATCCCGCCTGTTGTTCAAGCTCTCGTGCTCTTCCGTTATCGTATGCCTCCGACCTCCATTCGGTTCAGCTACCCAGTCAGACGCCATTTTACACAACCTCTGCTTAACTTGCCCGAGGTTCCATTTTATCATTTCTTGGGGTTTCGTTTTATCATCTCTCGATAGTCCATTCCATCCTCTCTCTGCTCGACATTCCACATACGTGTATCCTGCTATCTGTATCCTTCAGTCGGTGCATCTCAATGCAACACGCCCCACGCGCCCCATCCACCGCGTCGGGTTCGGATCATGGTATGGCGTAGCATGAGTGTTGTATCCGCCCCCGAGGACAACAAACGCATGGGGACAGCAAGCGACCGCCAACACACGACCAACGACCACCAACACGACCAACAGCCAACTCGTCCAACGAACCCGACGCGTCAGGTATCAAGGGGGAAAATGCGATATCAGTTATATCCCTGTCGTAGCGTCTGCGCGGAAGTATCGACCGTTTGCCTGTGAATGCCGAATGTGATACGAGTATCACATTTGGTATGTACAGTATATCTCACGCAGCACAAGAAACGAATCGTCATACTTGTATGTCTCACTTCATTTCGGTGTCCCCTCCAAGCAAAACGTTGAAAACGAAACTCGTACATATCTGCGTCGTTTTTATCTGCTGTCGTAGCGTCTGCACGGAAACATCAACTGATACTAGTATGCGCTGCAGAGGTGGGCTTCCGAACCTGAAGAGGTGCGCCCTGCGAACTTGGAGTTGTGCGTCCCGCAGACCTGAAGAGCTCTTAGCCCCGTGAGGCGGATGTGGTGCTGGACGGCCATGCAACCTACCGGGTACCAGCTGCGGGTTTTGTCAACGTTTCAACTACGTTATGTTCATCTTATCTCTCAACCGGTTTTCAGCTGGGTTTTATCGACCTTTCGGCCAGGGCAGGGGTTTCTTCACGCGGCGTGCTGGGACAGTCCTTCACGGCGTGCCTGTGAATGCCGAATGTGATACTCGTATCACATTTGGTATGTCCAGTATATCCCACGCAGCCCAAGAAACGAATATGATACGAGTATCACATTTGGTATCGAGCATCGCATATGATGCACAGTATGTCTCACGTGAATGCCGAATGTGATACGAGTATCACATTCAGTATGTACAGTATATCTCACGCAGCGCAAGAAATGAACTTGAATCATGATACTCATATATATCAATTCATCTCGGTGTTACCCTCCAAGCAGAACGAAACTCGTACATATCTCCGTCGTTTTGATAGGTCCGCTGGGTGGCGTCGTTTTCGGTATCCCTCACGAAGTTCAAGATGGAATATGATACTCGTATCAAATCGTCTCATTGCCCCCACGTTTGTTTTGATTTTGATTACGAGTATCGTTTTCATCGCGTTACCTTCATATCGTGCAGGAAATAAGGAGTACTTCCGCGGTCCAGGGGCCCGGAAGCATTCCGAAGATATAAGTACTAGCTGTACCCCTTCACGCGCCACGGAGTAGCGTTGAGTGACACCCGTAACACTTACAGATGCTCATGCCTATCACATTGATCACTTGGACGCACGGCACGGCTGTGGACGTGGTGCTGGTGCTGTATCGTGGGTGAGACATATCCTCGAGATAGTATTAGTATCATGTTGACAGCTCGCAGTGGTCACGGATGAAGTGCGTGTGCATCGGTGGGAATGCCTGTCGTTTCGGTGTCCTTGACGAAGTTGAAGCGGTTTTGATATATTCATACATACCACGAACAATGGTGGAATAGATACTCTTAAGTACTTCCTTATCGTTTCAATCCCCTTCACAATGTGCGATGCTGAATTAGGTGTGCTGGTGGACATTCGTTCCGGTCCTTCACGAAAGTGCCTGTGTGTACTGAATGTGATACGAGTATCATATTCATTACATCACCCCCACATGCCATAGTAAGTACTACTTAAAGTGAATGCGATGTTGGGAATGAGGCTGATCTGAGTCGTTTCGATGTCCTTCAGAATCAAAGCGTCACGAAGAGCGTCGGGGATGATATGTACTCGTATACTCGTATCAAATTATTTCGACGCCCTTCACGAAGCAAAAAGTTGGCAATGATGTACGTATCCGAGTCGCTTCGCTATACGCAGATTCCACACGTACTAAGCTTAAGAAAAGATCGATGAGTGACTGGTGGAATAGACACATGCTCGTAAGTATCTGTCATTTCGATGTCCTACCCTGTCCTACCCAAAATGCGGTGCTGACTCGGGGTTTGATTGATATGAACATCATTTTCGGGACTCCTCATGACGAACCTCGGGATTGAATATCACGGGCCCGAGAATGGATGAATATGATAAGTACTCGTATCAAATGATTTAGACGCCCTCAGCACGCCCTCACGCGCTCCTCACCAAGCCCTCACCCCTCACCCAGAAAAACGTTGATTTGATACAACTGTCTTTTTCATCGCGTTATCTTCACATCGTGCAGGAAATAACAGTACCTCCACAAGGCCTTGCCCCTACTTGGCTTGCAGGTTTTTGGCCCCACCTATGAAGCTATGCAATGACCTTTGATGTTCGACGTCGCTTGCCCCATGAGCTACTTGGGGATTGGAATGCAAGTGAATCATTGATTTGGATCATCCAACATCACGCAAGCATCACAGTGGCGTGATCAACTATGTGGTGTTGCATCGGATATCAATTTCTGTACTAGCGCAATCTCCGGGCTTTCTGGTCTAGTCTGTTGAAGGTGCCAAAGTGCTCCAGTAAAATACACCGCCAATTGTGCCATCGCTGAACTGTAAGTCTTTTGATGCCTAACTGTGAATGCGACGAGGTGCGGCAATGTTTCGTCCAATACCTCGTCCAAGATTTCCGACTTGATGCGGAGACTCGGGTGTTCCACGCCCGTTGCTCGATATCCAAGATGGACGATACATTTGGCTGCAGCAAACCACGCTATGGTGAGAATTGTGATACTCGTGTTTTGATCAAAGGAATTCAGGAAATTGCATTGCGCATTACGGTCTTCGAGAGTGTCCAATATTGCAATAACGTAGATTGGCGTCGGCATGGACCCGCCGCGCCGCAGATAGCTTGAAAGATAGCGGGACTTCTCGGTCTTGAAGAGATCTGTGTCCCAGATATCTTCGGAGATCTTGGTCCTGAAGGGATCTGTGGTCCAGATATGTTCGGAAACCTTGGTCTGGAAGAGATCTGTGGCCCAGATATAGTCATGATGGAGAGTGAAGGTATATACGATCTGGAGGAAGCAGATACGGGCATTCCAATCATTGTCAGGTTTGGATTGATCGGGGCGTTCATCGGAGACATGGGCGGCTGGGGGATTGATCGAGACGGCGGCGTACAAATTGTGTAGGAAATCCTGTACGTCAGTGACCGAGCGTGCCAACGCACGCCTCATCCTGCACATTACTTGCAGAGCGGAGTGGCGAACATGCATCGCGCTATGTTGCATGGCACGCACAAGTGCGGCAACGAACCAAGGTGAATCTGCCCATTTTTCGATATCGCGGGATTGAGAGAGCATGAAGAGCACGTCAGCAATCGCCATATCATCGCAAGCATCATAATGATGGCTGAGGAAATCATCTACCCATCTGGACTGGTTGATGTCAAAAGAGAATGGGACAAGATGGCCGTGGTAAGCAGGATTCCATCTGTCTTGTGTGGGATGATTGCCAGGAGTCGTAGCAGAGAGCACGGCACCTAAACGAAGAGCTTCTCGGGTTTGCTTCCAAGCTCTTGCTTTCCGGTCGGGTTCAATTGCCCGCGTTGCTTTAAGCGCATAAGATTTGGCTATCCCCACAGTCCAGTTAACCATTCCACACGAGCACTCCTCTGACTCGCACTTGCCAAACCCAGGATAAATCAGCCCGCGGTTTAGGAAGATGGCAAGGGGTGGGAGGAGAGCTTCTGCCCACTGTGCCTGAGCTGAGCGGCTGGAATAATCAGCAGTGATGTTGCCGACAGAAGCCAGTTCTCGCAAGAGCACCCTCAACAGCTTTTCAGCCAGAGC
Organism: Hygrophoropsis aurantiaca; assembly: GCA_021014935.1. Classification (NCBI taxonomy): domain Eukaryota; kingdom Fungi; phylum Basidiomycota; class Agaricomycetes; order Boletales; family Hygrophoropsidaceae; genus Hygrophoropsis; species Hygrophoropsis aurantiaca. The sequence goes on from MU267742.1 coordinate 35,436, forward strand.
TTTGAAAGACCCACACGTCAGCTGAGCGGCTTGAAGATGACTGAAAAACTCAATCGCACCTCTTGTCAATTCTGTACCAATCTTTCTGATCAATAGGTACGCCCAGAGGGATAGCCGCAGACAGAAAGCAGTCGGCAAGTATTTGTCGTGAAGGGGCGGGAGATTCAAACCATTCGGTGACTGCTGCGATTACTAGATCTCCAACGGTGGGAAGACTTCCAGCGAGAGTGAGTTGAACATTTAGATTTTCCAACAAGAAGGGAAAGAGGTGGAGCAACCACGGGCGCTCGAATGGCATTATGGACCGTCCTGCGGTGGTACCTACCACTGCCATTTTGTGCGCCAGACCTCTCGCCATTCCGGGCAGAAAAGAGGATTTGGCTTCTTCGCTAGAGCCAAGACAATTAAAGTACTGGATCAAACTCTCCGGATTACCACTTTCTATGTTTGGGGAGTGCTGTCGGATGCAGGAGAGATGCAGCAACGCTTTTGCGAAAAAATACGCCCGCTTTTCGCCAAAGGGTGTGAGTGCTAGGTTGTAGCGATTACCAGGGGTGGACACAAAACATCCAGTGAATGCATTCTTCAGTTGCGCACATGCTTCAGATACGTCAATTTCGGCGGGCCATTCGATATCTGGAACCAACTGCGCTGCGATCAAGAGCACCTCCTGGTCCGTAGATGTCTCAAGCAGCCATCGGACAGAAGGTGCTTCATGCTCGCGGAGAGGACGGCGCGCAAGGTCTAGGCATAAACTTGTGGGTTCTGATGTCATTGTGGATTGGATTTCAAGATCGCCGAGATTCAGTGTGTTTCGCCAAATATATTTCCGTATGAACTGGTTCATTGATTTCTGGATGGCGGGTATGTGGCGTGTCGTGAATTCTTCCACAAATATATAGATGATGAGACCGGAGAAGATCGGGATGAATATCATGTGTCGGACAGCAAGAGGGATTTTGTCCACTTTAGTGCTATAGAATATTGGCCTGAACCTTGGAAAGCGCTGTAATATATCTTCATAGTGATGGATGTAGACGGTTTTAGTTGCCTCGTAGAGTTGAAGGAGCCACTGGATCAAAGGCTGTTGAATGAGTCGAATAGTGTCTGCAAGAGGTGTCCGGAACGGGCAATCGGTCGATACAAGTGATGCAACTGTGATTGACGCATAGAATAACACGCCAACCACAGTAGTTCCGATCACGATGGCACCGACAATGGTTTGCTGGGACCGAACGTATGCCGAGAGGGCGGTCCCGAACAACAGCAAAGATATTTGCAGCAACACAGGGAGTACTTCCAGCGTAGCCTGAAAATGCCAGTTGTTGAGTGCATCTAGCTTTCTTTGCCTACTCATCCCGCGTTCCTCGCTTGTCCCGGATATGGGTTGGCGGTAGTTAGCCAGCCATTGTTTGCCTAAAACAGCCCCCAAAGCTGCGAGAAGACTCGCAGCGAGACTGGCGAATATCAGGGACTGCGTCCAGATTATCGTCGAACCAGGGCCATTCCATATGGGAAGTTCGAGATTCTGACCAGCAAAGGCGCTCGCATTGTTTGCGTGGACAATCTGCATGAGCAGAGTGTTTGTAATCGCTGTCGGATCCTGGTTTAGACTCGACTGCATTGAGGTGATGAAAGTCGTGCTGACAGCAGAAAAAAGACCAGCCTAGAGCGCGTTATAACCATGAGATCAGAGCACTGAGCTGGTCAACAGACTCACAAAAATAAGGACAATATCCATGTCACCTTTGTATCTTTCTAGAAACGGCTCGTCGTATTCTTTCGCTTCGCGTCTGTATGTTGCCCAAAAACGAGACCGGTTATCTTTTCCCACTTCTTGGGCAATGGTAGAACCCTTCAGAGTTTCCAGGATGTCCTTCAGGACCTGGTGCGATCTGTCGAGAATGGTTAGGCAAGAAATTGGTTCAACATGTGTTCCCTCATACTCAGCGTCTATAGCAGTAGGTGTGGGTACATTTGTTCGGCATCCTTCACGATCGTTGGTCTGCATGGGTCGCTGGATTTTTCCCTCGCCAGTTTGTGGTTGACGAGCATGAAATTGTGAACATTATTCGTTCATGTCGTAAGTACTACTGACGCCGGTAGTACTAGTGAGCGCTTGAGCGTTGTGACCACGGTTTAGCGAGATAAGCGCCCGTTCTCTTGAGTCTTCATCTAAAAATTCGCCTCGATATTTTTCAGTATTATAGCGGCCCATTTGGTATGGTCTAGGCACCACTGCCGTTTTGGTAGCCCATGAAGCTGTTTCCACCAATCATGAGCACGGGTTTCAGCACAAGAGCCAGCGAGAGAAGCATTTTCGCGTAGCTACTCTACAGATGTTGAAGCTTGAAGCTTGAAGCTTGACAGGCGGACTTTCCTTCTTCGGATACCACGAATATGTCCCAAATGCCGCAACTGTAAGGTCTGCCTACGAGAGTACTTACTTAGTTACTAGGTTTTTATCGGTGACAGCAAGAACTGCTGTACTTCTCTGTACTTGCTACTTCGCATTTCGAATTCGGATTTTCGGATTTCAAATGGCTCGGGGCTGCTATCGTCATGCACTCATCCTGCAGCTGTATCCTCACGCCAGTGCGTCTGGTCTTACGTGGTGCACTCCAACCACATCAGTATCAACTTCACGCACATACATAACAACCCGCCAGATCTGACACTGAACAACCACTTGATCGTCGATCGACAATAATTACTCCGAGTCGGTGATGTCCAACTCGGCCGCGGTCACAGACATCTTCACGCCGTCAAGCTCAAGTTGGGCTCACTCCCCTGGCTGTGACTCCCCGGAGGACTCGAAAGTGCATGATCAACTTCACCGTGTCTTTTCCGGGGAGTCTCCCCCACGTAGCTTATCCGAGTCTCGACAAGTTCAACTTCAAGTTGAACAGGGCCCGTACATTCAGCTTGACGCAGCGCCCGGCCCTCGAGCGCTTTTCGAAGGTCTGCTGCACGCTATGTTAGGTACGCACCATAACCGCAGCATCGCCCACAGCCGTTCAAGCTCGCGCTCCTATTCGTATACATCACATGTACTAATTGTTGATTTCACAAATGATATCGATACGCCGACTTGCTGAATTTGAAGGCCACTGGAGCCTGTTCAAGCGCGGCTGGCTGCACCGCGACGTGACCTTCAGCAATGTGTTGCTCCTTCGACAGAGGGTTGCGTGCCCTGCTTTCACCGAGTACGTCAGAACGCTAACTACAGTCAAATAAATGCCAGCCTTTAGTTTCTCATCCACATAGCTTTGAAGCCACGAAAAACATCACGTCGTGCGTCGGCGTGCTCGCGTCGGGCGGCGATCGAGCGGTCAACTGGAAACTCGATCAGCGTGAGCTCGCGAAACATCGATCCGTAAGTTTGTGTTTTTTCCTGTATGATCTCAAGCTGATCCCTAATGCCAGGGCACTCTGCCTTTCACTTCCCGGCAACTTCTATTTGCGTGGGGTTTAGGAGAACCGGCTGTTCATACCGCCATTGACGACGTCGAATCGTTCCTTTGGGTTCTGATATGGGCGCTGCTGGTGTCTATTCGGCGCCGTGGTGAGCTGACGAATTGCGAGCAATATTGGCTTGCATCAATGACCCCGCGCTTTATGGGAGACTCTTCTCGGACCTCCATTCTTCAGAATATGCCATGGGTGTTTGCGAGTGGTTGGGGCGCCTCTAGACTTATCCTCTGTTTTAGAACTGTTATTGAGAAGTGGGGAGATCTTTTGGGTCCAGCTCATTTGGAAATCGTGGAGCTTGTCGACAGCAAACCTGGTGAAGCTGTGCCCCTCGACAGATACTATGCCTTGTGCGAGGAGTATTATCAAAAGTACATCGAGGCCGGCCTAGCAGAGCTCTCCAAATTGCCGGAGACGTGGGAGGAGGTTTCTTTGTAGATGGTTACATGCATAAGCTGAAATGCATTCTATAATTTGGGATCTTCATTCCATTGGCATATTCTACCTTCAACAATCGTGCATGAATGATATGATGGAGGTTTCATTTGATGCAAGACTCTCGCACCCGCCGAAGTCGTCGGATATGCATTCGGATAAGTACTTGCCCGGCAACATCCGGATTCCCGAAGATATGCTTTCCCATCCTCCTTCCGAATCCTTCATAATCATATACCAGTAAGTGCCAGTAATACAACTATCCCACTGCCGGTGACATGTGACCATAGATATGTGAAGAATTCGAACCGATAGAAGACCTTTTAACCGCTTGAGGCCGTGACTCGAGTCCTCGACCTCAAGATTCCACAGAGTTCCCCCAGACTCCTCCCTGAAACTTGTCAAGGCTAAACTTGAGAGTCATCCATCCTTTCGCCTCACTCACGGATCCGGGTCGAAGCAACATCATACAGTGCGATATTAAATAGTACGATGGATATCGAACAGTGAGTAACCTCCTCCTACATTCTCGTGGGTACCTACCTGTAATCACGGTTTCTAAACATCTGGTATATCATGTACGCTTACATCGCTTACCGAAAACTCCAGGTTCCGCAAAGCTGGTTATCAGGCCATTGATCGTATATGCGATTACTACTACTCTTTGCAAAATAAACCAGTTGCATCGCAAGTCGAGCCTGGATATCTGCGCAAGGCGCTTCCAGGTGAGTAAGATCAGATCACGAATTTTCAGTTTCTGGTGTGACCATTGGGGTTGAGCTTGATAAATGATGGTCGAGTGTTCTACGACTTGTGCATGGATATCAATTTGAAAAGGCTTTATGTGAGGTTCAGTACCCAGTGCATTTGTGGTGTTTCCCGATTTTCAGTTGCCTCGAAAGCTCCGGTCTCACGCATCACATTAATATCTACATTGTCAGAGAGCGCGCCGGAAAATGGGGAAGACTTTCAGATAATCGCAGATGATTATCAGAAATTTATTGTTCCGGGTGTGTAGCTTCACAAATCATTAATAAACTCACTATCATATCAATACTTATCTCACCATTCCGAACGCAAAGGCCTTACGCACTGGCAACACCCATCCTTCTTCGCCTACTTTCCCACTGCGTGCACGTTTGAAGGCATCCTTGGTGAACTCTACGCGACTAGTGCGTCGAATCCCGGATTTAACGTGAGTATATGTGCCAAAGTCATTGGCCATCGCCCTGCCGCCATCTCACATTATCATCGGTAGTGGTCTGCAAGTCCAGCATGCACGGAGCTGGAGGCAGTTGTGACCGATTGGGCTGCGAAGCTCCTTGGACTAGATCCCGCGTTCTATAACTCGACAGAAACGGGAGGGGGAGTTATCCAGGTAAACCTGAATCATTCTCTTCGTACTTTATCCAACCGCATCCTTCAGACAACGGCCTCCGACTCGGTCCTCATCGCAACGGTGGCCGCACGCGCGCGATATCTCTCAAAACACCCCTCTGCGCGCATCGAAGAACTCGTGATTTACACAACGACACAAACGCACTCACTCGGGAAGAAGGCTGGGTTGGTTCTTGGACTTGCGGTGCGTGCACTGGAGGTAGAAGGCTTTGGGGAGAACGGGGAAGGATTCGGATTGACAGGGGAGAGGCTATCGAGGGCCATAGAGGAGGATTTGGATATGGGGAGGAGACCATTTGTGTTGAGTGAGTATCGTCGCCATTTGGATTTGACCTTGGGATTTCCACCATGGCACACTTTAACTGATTTCTTGCTCAGTCGCTACTGTAGGTTCGACCTCGTCAGGTGCAGTCGATTACCTCGCTGATATCGGACAAACGCGTGAGTGGGATCATTAGATACTCCATCTACGCTTTCTCATTCCTCAGGCTTTACGTTCCACATTCATCCTTCTTAATCGCGTGCCACTCTATTCTTCTGGTTGCCAACTTTGGCTCTGAACATTTCTAACCACGAACGATATCACGCATAAAGTCGCCGCATACCCCTCCGAGTCTATCTGGCTCCATGTCGACGCCGCCTGGGCAGGGGTATCCATGGCCTGTCCCGAGTATCGTGAGCCGTGTCAGCTCAGTGCGGTTAATAATTATGCCGATTCGTACTGTACCAATTTCCATAAGGTGAGTTGGACTGGTTGTGGTTGGACACTAGCGATCATTGGACTCGCTGAATTGCGTATCGGGAGCTCAGCTGACGTTTTCTTTTTCTTTATTTTTGGACGCCTCGACCTCATCACTTGGACTTGGATTTTTACCTGGATTCCAACTCGAAGTGGGGGCTCATTAATTTCGACAGCTCATTCATGTGGGTGCGGCACCGCCAGAACCTTATCAATGCGTTGGACATAACCCCTGAGTTTCTTCGCACAAAGCACGGGGATGCAGGTGAGCCTGCCATCCAATCATTGTGGAGATATCCGTTCCGCTGTGTCTTCATAAGCCTTTGGTGCAAGTTCTGTACAACAATACTCATGCGTTCTTTTCCTCAGGCACCGTCATCGATTATCGCAACTGGCACCTCGGGCTCGGCAGACGTTTCCGCTCACTCAAGGCGTGGTTCGTCTTCCGATCTTATGGTGTGCAAGGTTTCCAGAAATATATCCGCGATGTACGTGTGGTTTCTTGTTTCTCCCGTCTTGGTACCAAGGATGAATTTCTCGCCTTGACGTCAGTAAAAACAAACTTGCTCACTAACCTGTATAAAACCTCTTTTATAGACCGTGCACTTGAACGAGTTCTTTGCCAAACTCATTACTGATTCTGCGCAATTCACGCTCGTCGTTCCTCCTTTCCTCGCGCTGACCGTGTTTCGGCTGGTACCTCCGTCCATTGCTCCAAAGAACTCTAATGGGAACAAAGATACGCCCAACGGGGTGGATAATGAAAAAATAAACGCTCTTAACAGGAAGTTCTACGCTCGATTATCTGCACGGACCGATATCGCATTGACGCAGACAGATCTGAATGGAACGTTCTGCATCCGACTGGCGGTCGGTGCTGCACGGACCAGTGAGGAGGATATCAAACGGGCGTACGATATTTTGTGTGAGGAAGCTGATTTGGTGCTTCGATAGTCGCATGGACCATTATAATGTGGGCTTTTGATTTTTTTTCGAAAGCTAGAGAATACTGTGAAATATTGCGTTATTTATTATAACGAAAGTCCTTACATAGATTTAACTTTAACTGCATCATGAACCGTTGAATGCTTGAATGAGAGTGTTGTTTGTTCCTGTTTGAATCCAAGGCTGTTGCCAAACATTGCCACAACAGCAACAACAACAACGGTGGCTGCCAGTGGTTGCAAGCTGGTTGTGATCCAAATACCAACTACCAGGGAAACAGACACATAAATCACTTCCGTGAGCCAGCGACTAGTCTGTGCGCGGAATTGCTCCTGGACCAATGGCTTTTGTCGTCGAGGGTCCCTGTCCTTTGTTGTGTTGCTCTACGTGGTCATTTGACAAGGTTTAAGGCTCGGTTTTATCTTTTGAACTGTGTTAATGTTCATCTTTTTGGCTAATTTAATTATTCAAGTGGTTCCAGGCTTCCAGCGAGAAAACAGGCTTTCAACTGGAATAAAATTTCAGATAAAATTCGTTGAAAGTTGCCACAGTTCCGGCTTGTTTAGTGCTATGAGCTGAAACATACCAACATGATACCAGCTATCAAATGGTTCAGAATTCAGCTGGGTTTGGGCAAGCCGTCCAAGACACAAAATTTACTCCATTACTCAGTCATTGCTTTATATGACCGGCGTACAGCTAACGTATGTCTGACTTGATAGTGACACCACATGCACAATTTGCGACTTCGGATTTATGCCCTAAGTAACAGGTCCACAACAACCCTCGGCCCCTTCGCGACGTGGAGACATCATGCCGCTGCCAAAATGTATTTCCATTCACACGAACAAGACAGCTCGAGGATAGAGCGGCTTATTTTTAACCGTAAATGCAATGCATTCAGAACCTAGGTCACGTTTGCAGTTCGTGACACCCTCATCTGATTCCTTCGGAATACGTGAGTCAAATATCACAACATGCCTTTCCCAGAAAAAGATTGCCGTGTATGTTTAACCATCTGTTGAATGGCCACTGACATGTTCGAAAATCTGCGGGCGTTTCTCGGGAACATTAACGCTTATATCATAGGATCATTGCATAGGATGATCTCCAAACCCAACGTATCAGAGCTGGTGTGCATCGTTGAACGACTTTGACCCCACTCCGCGGTCATTTTCGCTGGAATTTCGGGAGAAGAAGCCCCCGCTCCATCTCGCCACTCCTCGAGGTATGTATTTCTATCCTCGATCACCTGAGCATGTCTTCCCTGCGCTCTTCCGCATAGGATTCTCGAGAGATGGCACGGGACGCCATAGTCCAAAACCTTATAATACGAAACACAACATCGATGGAGCAGACCGATCGCCCGATCGCCCCAAGACACGATGCTTACAACTTTTCTCGTAGCGTCGTCCTCTTTACCCTTGTTTGCTGCTGCTCAAAGCGCAGCTAGCATCGCATACACCCCAGTTTCTGGCGCATGTCCGAGCGGATTCACCCTTGTCCGACAAGCAGGTGCAATCGGTAACCAGACCGTTGGCGCCGAGGAAGCAGCCTACATCGCTGGCCGCAAAGCAAATGTTATCCCCAACGCATGGAAGACATACCTTGCCAATATCCAGGCTACTAATGCCTCTCTTCCCTCCTACGTCGCCAGCATTCTCGGCGGTGACAATAGCGCGGATTACCCAAACTTGGGAATCGCATGTAGTGGAGGAGGATGGAGAGCGACAATGTTCGGAGCTGGTGTATTGAATTTCTTGGATGGCCGAAATGCTACTTCTGTTGCTTTAGGAACCGGTGGTCTCCTCCAGGCTGCCCAATATCTTACTGGTCTCTCTGGGGGTTCGGGTCTAGTGGGCTCACTGGCTCAGGCCAACTTTCCTACTCAGGAGCTCTTAGCGTACGGTGAAAACTCCAGTGACCCGACAAATGCGTGGGGTGGATGGCAGATCCCAATCACGCAGCAAGATCCATACACTAACATGACGCTCAACGACGAGTATGTTCAAGAACTTATTGAGGAGATCGCCGGCAAGTATCACGCGGGCTTCGCTGTTTCCTATAATGATGTCACTGCGCGTGATAATGGTCGGCATTTCGTCAATGGAACGTCGGCGAGCAACTTCTTCGATGATACTCTTTTGCATGGTGCAGGGTATTTGTGGTCGGGAGTAGCTGATCTGTGAGTCCGCATCTTGACTTTATTTATACTGGTTTTCTGGTTGTGAACGACATTCTATGTCAGTACATCCTTCCAATCATACTCGCAACCATTCCCTATTCTCGTCGCGACACTGTTGTCCCCCAATGCAAATTTCTCAACACTCATTCCTGGAGGCGGCCTCATTATTCCTCAGTCCAACCCCATCATCGAACTCAATCCTTGTACGCCTTGCTTTTAGTTTTCTCTGCATCACTATGACCGAGCACAATGATCATAGATGAAATGGGATCTTTCGATCCCACTCTCTCCGCCTTCACACCCATGAAATACTTAGGAACAGTGAACGAAACTGTTTGTGTCACGAACTTAGATCAAACCGGTATTGTCATCGGTGCTTCAGGAGACTGGAACACGATTTACAACACCTCGGTAAGTACTAATTCCTTGTTCTGGGTCGATCGAATATGAACTTATTTCATTGTCTATCAAAACCAGGAAGCAGTTCTCATGAATTCCACCGTATATCCAGTCGTGACAGCCTTGAATGCCACTCTCCCGCAGGCCGATATTGTGCTCGATTCGGCTGTGTTCCCGAACGCATTCAACGGTCCCTCTATGGCGGGCCAGTTCATAGATGCTAATGAGACGATCATCATGATGTCCGATGGCGGAAGTAACGGAGAGGCCGTTCCGATCCAACCTCTGTTGGTCAAAGCGCGAGGCCTTGATACTATCTTTGCAGTCGATTCTGTCAGTACCACAGTCCTCATACATCTGGTTAGATACTTACGCTGACGCCTCCCATAGAACCAAGATTGGACAAATGCCTACTGGTCTGCTGGTGGATCGTTGGTCGTAAGCCCACTCTTCCTCGGCTGCGCAACGTCTTCAGCAAGCTGATATGTTCACTCTATCTAGAACACCCAAAACCGCATTGATACCCTCTTCCCAACTGCTTACTCCTTCCCTCCAGTCCCAACCAACACCTCAGAATTCATTGCACAAAACCTCGCTACCCGGCCCACTTTCTTCGGCTGTGACTCCAGCACAGAGGCACCGCTCATCATCTACCTCGCCAACGGTGGTCCCCCACGCAACGGCGAAACACCGCTTCTGAACCAAGCGCCGGCATCAGTCACGTACCCAGAGCTCCAAGCAATCCTGGACCAGACCTATACCGTCGCGGCGCAGGGATACCCGGAGAACTCGACCGCAGTGATCGATCCCGAGTGGCCAGCGTGCCTAGCGTGTGCGATTGTAGATCGCGCGCGAAACAGGACGGGAACAGCGAGAAGCGGGATTTGTGCGACCTGCATGGATAGGTATTGTTGGGATGGGTCGACGGAGGGACTGGAAACCACCACAACGGGCGCTGCGTCCGCATTGCGGGTTGGAAGCGCATGGAGTGTTACTGGAGTCGTCGCTGCGTCTCTGATGATGCTGATACAATACTTCTAAAACTTTCTCTCCTTCAACACAATCGACGAGATTCTTTTCCTCCTTCCATAAGATCAATGACTTGTGGATTGGGTTACTGTTTTTATACCCCAGTTGGTTATATCGAATTTGTTTGTCGCATCATGGATTTGCTCTTTTATCAAAACCTTCCAGGAGCAGATCTTGACATTCAACATGTATTATCCAAGTATTAATTATTAGATCAAGCCTTCGGCCAAGGTGCCCGACACCCCAGGATCCCACCCATACTGAAAATGAGCGAGCTCATCTGAACGGTATAGTTCATGGTTTGTGCATGCATACAACGCACAAATCAGCTTTTACTGCCATCAGCGAAGCAATGCATACCATCCATGACTCTTCTCTACAACTTACTTCGCGCTCTTCCCCCTAGTCCTGCAATACCACGATTATCCCCTTCCGAGTCCGCACCGCTGTCTACCCCACCCGCGCCATTCAAGTTCGCTGGCCGACCTAGATACCACATCGTCGCGTCCCGCACCTCATCCAACCACTCCTTCACCACTTCCTGCTCGAATACATTCCCGTCGTAAAATACGAAATACTGCAATTCCTTGCGTGACGTGGACGCGCCGAGGTACAGTTCGCCAAAACGCGCATGCAGGTGCGTGCGCCAGTACTCAACGTGCAGCCGTGGTGGGGCGGGGGTGGTGGTTTGTTCACTAGAATTGGTAGCAGATGAAGGGGCGACCGGGAGGTAGCCCGCACGGTGGGGGTGATGTTTGGGCGACAGTGGGGAGAGGGGGTGCGTAGGCGGTAATGGGTAGTTGACGGGGACCAGCGAGTCCATCTATGTATAGCGAAAATATGTAAACATCCACATATTAGACAAAAAAGCCCAACAAAACTAGCATAACAAGATAAATAAAAGCAAGCACGCACATTCCCCAAACTCGAGCCGCCCTGCGAGAGCACAGGCCCCAGCTCCTCTACCGGGATGACATCTGCACTCGTCCTCTTCCCAACACTTTCTCCGTTCGCAACCCAGTGCAGTGCTGCCTCCTTGGACGGCGGGATGCGGTCAACGTGTGCAGCGACCGATATGTCAAGAAACCGCGGGTGGTTGAAGATGCGCTCCGCCTGCTCCTTAGCCGCCGTGCATCGAAAGAGAAATCGCTCAAAGGACATAAGGTCCTCAAAGCGCGGCGCCTCGCTCACCAATTCCAACCCCCTCTTCTCCTTGCTCAACCCGTGCATCTTCCCTAGGGGCATAAACGGTAACGTATACTGGAAAAAGCTAATACCAAGCCCAACGTCTCCTGACCCCCCTTGGGCAAACCATTCCGAGTGGAGGTATGGCCTCAAATTCAGCGGACCATGGAAATGCATCGGCTGACGCGCGCGGTAGGCCCACTCCGCATCGCCAATTTCACCGCGGAGGCGCCGCCGGCAGAGCACCCGCGCGAGCGCGACTTGACTGAGCGCGTAGTACGCTGTAGTGAGCGTGATATCGTAGCGCCGGCAGTTGGCGAGGATCAGCGTGGACGTGGCGGGTGTGAAGGTGCTGACAAGGACGCCAGACCGGGCGGGTGTATACGGGGTATCGGGAGTGAATCGGCTTGGGAGCGTGTGTCCGCCCTGTCAGTCCATGCGTGTGTGAGTGGTTCGTAAGATCGAGAACACGCGATGCAATGTAGTGCAGATACATACCTGAAATCGCGTCTTCCATACCGTATAGATCGCGAACCCGAGCGCACGCCTCCACCGCCTACGTGCAGTGCTCAGGTTCCCGTATGGAATACGGCTCTCCAGCGAACAGAACATTGGCAAACGCTCTGTGAGCGGGATGACAGGGTGTTCGACGCGGGACGCGAGCGTGTCGAAGAATGTGCGGAGGACGGTGCTGGTGGACGCACCGTCGGTGATGCAGTGTGCGATGATGATAATCACGTGGAAGTGCGCGGGGTCGTCCGTGCGCGGGAGGATGTAGAGCCGTGCGAGGAGTGAGCTTGAGAGCGGGCGCGGGCCAGCCATGATCGCGAGCACGGACTGGTGTGCGACGTCAAAGGATGAGACAGGTTTGAAGGTGATATCCGCGGGGTGTGTATGGAGTGTCGTCAGGCACTGTTCGCGTAGGACGAATTGAATCGTCGGACGTGAATCCGAATTCGACTCAGTGGTAATACACGGATTTGTGTTTGAGGTGGAGGTGGGGATTTGGTGTTCCGGATGTGATTGGGCGTCCGCTTCCCGGACTTCAGCGGCGAGGAGCGGAAATCGCTGCTTTACGGATAGCCAGGCCCGCATCACGTTGGAGGGGGAGTATATCTCGGCATCGTCATTTTGGGTTGCACGGAGGTGGATGTGCATCACGCTGTCGGCCGTGCTGTTGAACAAGCTATCGTAGTAGAACCCAGTTTCCGTGACGCCCAATGGACGACAGAACACGCGTTCTCCGCTAGTGGATTCGGTCTGTGTCCATGCGGCCATGCTGCAGTATTGTAATACTATGTGCCGACGCCTCGAATTCGACAGGTATGGCTACAGTGTCGAGTGGGAGTGGAGTGCAAGATGAGGCTGCGCGCTTACTTGGGATCGAAAACGAAAAGAAAAAACACGGCTACATTCCGTTGGCCGTATAATATATTAACAGTAGAAATTTACCGCCCCGAAGCTGATATGATGGTGATGATGAAGTGGTGGTGGAGGTTCGTATGCAGTATAAAGCTACCGAGGACCGACCGGGATGTAGGCAGTCTGAGAAAATCCGCTGTTCGGGGCGCTCGGCAGCAAGGGTCAAAGCACCTGTTCCGTCACATCTGAAGTTCAATCTCCATTCTGTGGGCAACTTTCGCAGGTGAATATTAGAGAGGACAGATAATCGCTCACAGTAATTGCTGCGATGATTCGATAGTTTGGACTGGAACATCGGTATTTCAATTTGACTGACCCATAGGTCACAGTCCTTCGCGACGAGGATGTCAGCGTGCAGGAGGTGGGATGGGCTAATGTCTGAATAATATGCAAGATGCAGCGACTAGGCCCATCCGAATCCCGACACATGAACGACCGATGAAACAATGGAGCGGTAAGTTCGTCTGTGGGTCAGGTTTCAGATCTAGGAGTCCGACCCGATCGCCGCGGCGGATAATCCATAATCCAGAGTCGCTGACCATGGCTCATCAACGTTAGTTCACCTTCCGGTTGTTGGGATTATAATTTCGCAGATTTGAATTTGAGACCCTCTTCACACTGTCAACGCGCCAACGGCGCATATATGCATACTTACAATCAGGGGGAGCGTCCGAGGAGTTATGATGCGATTTGGGGAGCGAGTCCTGAGCTGGGTAGATAGCTAGTACTTAGATACTCGGCACTTGGCACTTGGCAGTGCACACCTGAGTCCTGAACGACGAAAATTTAGTCGTGGTTGGGTTAGTTATCACCTGTGGGTGTGTGAAATAGCCAAGAGAAAAACCACGATGTAATGGTGAGCCGCGGCGCGGAAAAACACGAGTTCAGAAGGGCGGATGACGGAGTAAGATTTACACTTTGCAGTATGGATACACAGAACCACGAAGAGGTTCTTTATGCTCACCTCCGTAAATGTGCATTAATGCACTCATAACCCGGTCTGAAGGCGTGGCCCTAGAGAGAAATTCGATATGCATCTGGATGTTTGTTGAGCCACAACCAAGCATATAACTCGAGGTTCACTTGGATCGTCCATGCTGTCAGGTTGATGGAAGACCGAGATCAAGCACTTGTCCAGATTAAAGCTCCGCTTCTAGTACTTCAACCACGCGGTCATCTCAGCTTCAAAATCGTCACATACATACTAACTACTAATACATAGCACTGATAATCCTTGCTACATAGCTTTGACCCAGTCTAGTGGTTCTTCGTTGATTCCCTCGCCTTTGTTTCCCCATCGCATTTTTTTCGACACCATGGCCACTCCGCTAAAAAACTGGCTAGAGGTTCAAAGTAAGTCGTCTTCTCATCTCAAAAACAACTCATAACTGTAACTACTGTTTAGTGTCCCAATGTCCATGGGCCTGCGCGGCCCTGCTGTTCATCGGCGGAATCACGCTGACGCGTTTCGTGCTCAAAACGTTGACCGTCATCTCGCAGACCTTTGTGTTCTCGGGCAGAAATGTAAGCGGAGCAACTGAGCGAGTTCCAGACGCGTCGTTGGCTCACAGTCCACTTACTCTTGTATTTTTTCAGCTCAAGAAATTCGGAGCTAACAAGGGCTCATGGGCAGGTCAGCTTTCCCTTCTTTCTTTCTAAAACCGTCCGTTCTGCTGGTGTACTAAACCCGAGCACAATTGAATGAATTTCATGATACCACAGTCGTAACGGGTGCTTCGGATGGCATTGGACGTGAATTTGCGATCCAGCTGGCCAAAGCTGGGTTCAACGTGATGCTCGTTGCGCGTAACAAAACCATGCTCGAGTCCGTCGCCGCGGACATCAGCACAAACTCAGCCTCCGTCGAGACGAAGATCCACCTGATCGACCTCGGGAAGAAGGATCAAGCCGCATACGACGCGCTCAGAACAGAGTTCGCGGATATGGATATCGGGGTGCTTGGTATGTTCTATTCCATTCCACCTTGCGTTTGGGTGTCATGTTCATAATGATATCGTTGCGTTTGTGCACAGTCAACAATGCGGGCAAATCTCATGACATCCCGACATATTTCGTGGACGCTCCTGAGCAAGAAGTCGAAGACATACTCTCCGTCAACATCAACGCGCTTGTGCGTGTCACACAGGCCGTTCTGCCAGGGATGACAAAACGGTGCGTTCCTCGGTCTACTTAACACATCATTCTTTTTCCTCTTTTTCTAACTATGCGTTCCTGTCAATTTCAACTATCTTCCCGGCTCTACTGACACTTCAAAATGCACTGCAGGAAACGCGGGCTCATCCTCAATCTGGGCTCGTTCGCGGGGATGATCCCCTCTCCCATGCTCGCAACCTACTCCGGCACCAAATCCTTTGTGGACACATTCACTAGCGCCCTTGCTGAAGAGGTGCGGGCGCACGGCATCGTCGTGCAGCACCTCAACACCTACTTCGTCGTGCGTCCAATTTTACTTCGTTTGCCCCTCCCCTAAACCCACTTACGAATACTGTCGCAATGCTGATGTACCCATATGGCGCAGGTTTCTAAAATGTCAAACATCCGACGCACGTCCGTATTTGTCCCCTCGCCTGCGGCCTACGTCCGTTCCGCCCTCTCGAAAATCACTTTCTCCGGAGGCGCGGCGCACACCGACCGCCCGGACACGCTCACCCCGTACTGGAGCCACGCACTGCTGGACTACGCCGTCCATATCGTCGGGTGGAAGGCGGGCTTTGTTTCGTATACACATAGGCTCCACAAAGATATCCGGCGGCGCGCGCTGCGGAAGCTGGAGAGGCTGGCGAAGAAGGAGTAGGGGTTGGGTTAGTGCCGAGTGCTTGGGTTCGCCTGAGAGGGTTGTCCTGGGTTTTCTGAGCGTTATGCTCTTTGTGATACCGATGGAGCAAGAGCATTGATGAATTGGGACCAGATACCTACAGATATCATATCCATTGCGCAATGATACCCAAAACGCATGATTGCATGGTTATAATAATCTCTACGATGATTTGCATAGATAAAGTCTGCTGTGAATACCCCTGTCCATGCCAGGCAGTACCGCACCTACAGTGTGCGAAGCACTAAAGCACCATCTCTGCACAGGGAGTTCTGGTCCCCGGGTGGAGGGACTGGGAGAAGGTCTTGGAGAGGAAGAGGCCTGTGGACATCCTACTAGTATCGTTTTGAATTTGAAAATTGGCTGTAACAGAAGAGCCTCTCCAAGGACCAAACCTACACGGCTGTATTTCTTTAACGTCGTCTCATCCTATCTTCTCGCAAATTATTGCTTCTATCGGCGAAAATGTCATCGGGCCACCAGAGATATACATTGTCATTTTATCACTCCTCAAGGAGGCCATCATTATCCCTACGAATTCGCACTAAGCGATATCGCTACGTACACCATACACGAGGTCCACAAATTGGATCGACCCATCTATGTATCCTGCGTCCAGACCTTGTAGGTGACTTTACTGCAGCCTCGTCTCTGGCAGGGCCTCCTTCTACTTCATCCTCTGGTGTGACAAACGCGCTCTGTAAGGTGATTAGCGGGACGCCGCGTGAGACCGGGGAAGAATCTAACGGAAAGTACGAACCTCGCGCCTACTGGCAGCAGCATGATCCGCTGATGGAGAGGAAGACGATCCTTGAGCACTTGCGTCCTGCATCCGGAGGTTGCT
Organism: Hygrophoropsis aurantiaca; assembly: GCA_021014935.1. Classification (NCBI taxonomy): domain Eukaryota; kingdom Fungi; phylum Basidiomycota; class Agaricomycetes; order Boletales; family Hygrophoropsidaceae; genus Hygrophoropsis; species Hygrophoropsis aurantiaca. The sequence goes on from MU267742.1 coordinate 52,324, forward strand.
CCCCTTGCTGCTATCCCGATTGCTCCCTAAACGAATGCGAGACCAAAATTGTGTGAAAGGTCTTATTTTTCTTCTCGTTTCTTTTAGGCCCTGGAAACAGGGAAGCAGATGTCAATGATACTTCTAGCAAAAGACGACCTTGTCACTTACATCTGTTATGATGGATCTTGAGATCGAACCTTGCGGTATATTCGGTGCTGACTGGCTTTCGTTCTGTACATTCCCACCTCGTTCTTGACTAAAATCAGGCCTAGCCATGGCAGCAGCAAGCATCTGTTTCAGAAGGGTCAGCGGCAGGATATGGTAATACAAAAGAAGGTTCTGACATACGTCCATGAAAGAATCGTCGGTTGCCTATACGATCCGATGGCAGTCAGTGAACATGCAAGACGCGCGATTCAGATGGATAAGTGCACTCACAGCAGGTAATGCTCCTTGCTCCTCATCAGATATCTACGCAGGGTGTGATGTTAGTCGACGAAATAGCGGGATTACAAAGCGGATTCACAGCCTCCAGTGGAACTAACCCGCGACCAGTCTTTGCGTCCCACACGCGCAAAGTGCAATCCAATGATCCGCTCAGTATTCGTGTGCCATCCGGAGAGTATGCAAGCGCACGGATTGCATCCTCATGGCCTTTCAGGGGACCCAGAAGTAGGTCACCTGTGATTGCATCCCACACCCTAATGGTCATGTCATATGAACAACTAGCAAGCCTGCGTCCGTCGGGGGAATACACGATACATCCGATCCAGTCCGTATGCCCTGTCAATGGTCCGACAATCATCTGGCCAGACTCGGCGTCCCACACGCGCAAGCTAAGGTCATTGGACCCGCTTGCTATGTACCGACCGTCTGGTGAGTAAACGATTGAACGCACCCGATCCCTGTGTCCTTCAAGAGGGCCCTGGATGAGTTGACCCGTGAACACATCCCAGATACGTATCGTGTGGTCATTTCCGCCACTGGCAAGTCTCCGGCCATTGGGGGAGAATGCGAGGGTGCGAACAGCGTCTGTGTGGCCAGTAATCAGTTTAACGTCCTCGCCTGTTTCTGCATTCCAAAGGTGTATCTCATTATCTGCGCCTCCGCTCGCGATTAGCTGGCCGTCCGGCGAATATTGTAAGCTCTGGATCTGGCCAGTATGTCCCTGTAGGGGCCCCAGAACCTTTTCACCGGTCTGGGCATCCCATACCCGCACGTCGTCAGCACCGCTTGTTACCCTTCTGCCGTCCGGTGAGACAACGACAGCATTGATATCGCGGGGGTGCCTCATCAACGGCTCCATCGCCTTGCTTCCAGTGTGCGCTTCCCAAATCCGGATCGTTCGGTCATTTGATGCGCTAGCTACCCGCGTGCCATCTGGGAAGTACGCAACAGCGGTGATTGCGTCTGTATGCCATGTGAATGGCCCCGAGGGTCCATCAGTCGGCATCGGGGGTGTCCCAGGACGCTCAGGCTCCCAAATCTAGGAAAGCGGAACATAATATAGACGAGATCAGCCACTAGCCTTCAGGACACTAGTCAGACTTACAGCTGGCAGAATAGCCCTCCCATTCTCCGCATTCCAAATCTGCACAGTGCCATCTCCGGCTCCGTTTGCTATCCGTGTGCCATCAGGAGAGAATGTCACGGTAACGCCCCAAACCAAAACCCAACTTGAATCGTTGTGCCCCATCATCAAAGGACCAACGAGCAATTCACCTGTCTGGGAGTTCCACACACGCAATGTTTTGTCGAGTGCTCCACTTACAACTTTTCTCCCGTCCGGCGAAAACTGGACACACCCGACCCAGTCACTGTGACCTTCAAGAGGTCCAACAACTGTTTCGCCAGTTTCTGAATCCCATATGCGTAAGCTAGTGTCGTGTGATCCACTCACCAGACGCCTCCCGTCTGGAGAAAAGCTGACTGACCACACGCTTCTGGTATGCCCCTCCAGAGGACCTAGGAT
>MU267743.1:0-53936 GCA_021014935.1 Hygrophoropsis aurantiaca
TTGATGGTATACGTTGACTCATCGATCTTTTAGCTCTAGGTGTGATGGCTTCTGAGTCTGCAATGCTTTATGTCATTGCTACACCCTCGGGTCCTTACTTTCCGCAAGGATTACGACCCATATCATTACTCGGGGTGAAGGATACCGTTCGTGCATGGCCAGGAGGCACTGGAGGCCACAAAGTCGGTGGTAACTACGCACCCGGGTTACTACCACAGAAGATCGCAGCAGAGAACGGCTATGAACAAGTCCTTTGGCTGTTTGGAGATGACAACAGAGTAACAGAAGCCGGGGTTATGAATTTCTTTGTTATTGTAAAACGTGAAAACGATGATGGTGCGCCCATGGTGTTTCTGGATTTCGACTGATGTCTGATGTTAATATGCTTTAGGTTTGGACGTGATCACTCCTCCTCTCAATGGGACGATCCTTCCCGGTATTACTCGTGATTCATGCTTGGCACTAGCATCCAGCCCTTCTTTCCAAGAATCGAACTCGTTCCGACTTCATACTCATGAACTTGAATTCACGATGGCTGACCTCGCAGAATGGTCTGCACAAGGCAGACTCTTGGAGGCCCTGTCTGTAGGCACAGCAGCTATTATCGCGTCTGTCGACCGGATCGGATTCGAGGGCAAGGACATCACATTACCGTCATATAAAGCTGGTATGGGCCCGGTCGGCTGGGCTCTCCGCGAAAAAATTGTGGCGATTCAGGAGGGTAGAGAGGAATGGGAAGGATGGAGCGTTGTCTGTGATTAGGCGTGCATTATATCTGCAGATTCAAAATCGAGTTTTGTATCAGCTATCTGTCTCTATTATACTGTAACTGTTTCCGACAATGTATGATAAGGATCAGTCGATGAAGTTGAACTTGACATGAGCGCGATGCCGTGTGTGTGATGATATCCATTTTTGGATGCTTGGTCCGTGCGCGCTTCCAGCAGCTATATAAGCTCCTGCTGGTGATCTGATTCTTCATCTCTTGTGCTCGGGCATGTACTGTCGCCAGTGAGGTTTCTACCGAGGCACAGTCTTTTGCTGATTGCAAATTACACATCCGAACCCGTCTGTTAGCTTCGGCTTTCAGCAATTTTTGAAAACCCTTTCGCTGTGATACTTTCCATGAAAGTTGAGCGATCTCATTGAATATATGTTTCTCTACTATTTAACTAGGATGTAATATTGAGATTTTAATATATTCATTGTGTCCTTTTTGTCACTTTGCTGTATGCCGTTAGCAACGTTCTCGAGAAGTGCATGTGCCGTTGTTTATTCCTTCTTATAGAAGCATTTCATGAATTTAGAGCGCAACAAAATCTCCTATGTTGAAGAAGCTGAGAAAAAATTGAATGTTATGGAATGCTGGTCAACATAACTACATATGTAGCTTGCTGTGGTATCAAAAGTTAGACGAGGACTGGAGAGGTGTTGTTTGGTCTTGTTGAATTCTAAGGCTGCTGACTCATGGAGGTGCTGCGTATCTTATCTTTCGCTCATAATTTCGCTGTGCCAAAGCACTCGTCAGATCCTTCAGATGTCTGTGTCACGCCCGTCACTCTGAACACAAGTCATCATCACCACTTTATTCCCTGTATCACTAATTCATTTTATCCGGTGTCTCTTCTGAATATTTACGCACAGTGAGTCACATCATAAAATCGTGCCATGTATGAATTTTGAATAATGTGCCCATACGCATATAAATAGCGTTCCCGGTTTTGATTTCCCAAATCGCAGTATGTCTATTACAACAGCTCTCGTAGAGCAACAGATCTTCACTATCCCTTCATTTACCCTGGAGAATGGCATGACCCTACAAGATGTTCCAGTTGCGTACAAAGTATGGGGAAAACTAAACGAGAACAGAGACAATGTCATGATCATATGTCATGCGTTCACAGGTAGCGCAGATGTGGAAGACTGGTTCGTCCTTCTTCAACTGTATTACGAATCGCCCTTTCTTACTTCTGTTTAGGTGGGGACCCCTTATGGGACGCGGAAAAGCCTTCGATGCCAATCGTTTCTTTATCTTCTGCGCCAATGTCCTTGGCTCACCTTATGGTTCCGCATCTCCCATTACTATCAATCCGGGCACAGGCAGTCCTTATGGCCCGGAATTTCCTCAAACCTCCATTCGCGATGATGTTCGGTAGGTGTCCTTGGACTGTCCTGAACTTCAAGCTGAATATGATTGCAAAGGCTACATAAACTTGTGCTGGACCACCTCGGCGTTGCATCGGTTGCCGTCGTTATCGGAGGCTCCATGGGTGGCATGGCCGTCCTGGAGTGGCCTCTATGTAGTCCTGCGGGTTACATCCGCCACATTATTCCCCTCGCTACGTCCGCTCGGCATTCTGCATGGTGTATCAGCTGGGGAGAAGCCCAGAGGCAGAGTATATACAGCGATCCAGAATACGATGACGGATACTATGCAGCACAGCCAACATCTGGTCTCGCAGCAGCTCGTATGGCTGCTCTTCTGACGTATCGCTCACGCGATTCATTTGAAAGTCGGTTTGGGCGACGGCCCCAACTCCCGCCAGCAGGATCGCTGGATGTGGTCACGCCTTTATCTATAAACCATGCCGACCAGGCGCTCGCTGCGCATAACGAGGGTCACCAGAAGTCTTCGCGTTCACGTTCTCAGGCCCAAACCCCAGCACCAACGTCATCTTCCTCTTATTTCCCAACCGCTGAACAGAATGGATCTGGGAACATCTCGCCTCCACCTCCTCCGTTTTCAGCGCAGTCATATCTGCGCTACCAAGGCGCCAAATTCGTGGCGCGCTTCGACGCCAACTGTTATATCCATATAACACGTAAAATGGACACTCATGATGTCGCAAGAGGGCGGACTAGTATCGCCTCTTCAGACCAACCATCGCCAGCCGCTTTGGCTGCGGTACTTGCCACACTTCCTCCACGAGCACTCGTAATAGGGATTGAGACCGACGGCCTATTCACTCCTACTGAACAACGTGAACTCGCCACTCACATCCCAGATGCCGAGCTGGTCATCATACCCTCTCCAGACGGGCATGACGGATTCCTGCTCGAGTTTGAGCAAATCAATAAACATGTTCTGAAATTCTTAAAACGTGAATTTCCAGAATTATACAAGCACGAAGTGATAGAAGAGCCCACACTAGAGGATTTTGCTATCAAGAAGACGAGTATGTTTGGAGAAGCTGAGGCAGATATCACGAGATGGTAACATTGTTCGGTTGGTGACCTACTCGCTCAACCGGGTGTAAGGCGAGCAATCCATATGTATCTTCCAACTAGATATAATAATTTTATGTATGTAGCCATTAGACTTTCTTGCTTTTATATATATCATGGGGTAACCAAGTCATATGGTTGACCTAATACTAATAGTGATGAGAGGTACTGCGGCGGTGGTTCTCGGGGCGTGAGGTTCCACTGTCCACAGTATCTAAAAAGTTTGCATAGAATCCATTATACGTACTACCATTAGACGCTACAGAAAGAAGGAATGCAAAAGGATCGAAACGTGAGGTCGTAAGCTAAGGAATGACAAGCCAATGTCATAAAGAACAATGGAGGGTATAAAAGCAATAATATGTATTAGAATCTTCGTGCCCCTCCCACCAAACCCTCTATCGAATGGTGCTCCAGCTCGTTTCTCGCCTTCAAGATAGAAGCATGCATCTCTTTCATGGCGTTCCCAAGTTTAACGCCAAACCTACTTAGGATATCGCGCTGCCAAGCGTCGTATTTCGCATTGACACGGGCTTGGACTTGCTCGTAGTCGACGACACAAACACCGAATGTGCGTTGTGTTTCGGATGTATCGAAAGTTGAGCGAGCTTTCTTGATTTCTGTCAAGAGTTGTTGCCAGTGAGCTAGAGAGTCGCCTAGTCGGTTGAACACGTATTCGGCTTCGAGATCCCACAGAGATTGGAATTGGAGCCACTTGGCTACATAGTCTTTCAGTTGCTGGATCTTTTGTTCGATGAGTGCGAAGGGTCGCTCCAGAGTGTTATCGGGGAAATGAGTGAGCTACAAAGACATCAGTTTCCACCAATACGTGGATCACAAGGACAATTAACATACTAGTGAGGTGTATGTTGTTTCTGATGCAATAACGCCTTGCATTTGGAGGCCGATTTCATATCTCGAGCTTTGTATCCGCCGCAACCGACATATAACACCTGGATACTCGGTAAATACTATGCAAAATCGGCAATATGGAAATAGTTTACCAAGCCAGTCATGCAATTGTTTGATCCAAGTCGAACGGGCATATTCTATTGGAGGATCAAGGAAGATGACCTGATTTTGTATCCGGATTTCATGAACAATCGGTTTGACAACCATATTCCCTTCAACAATCTGCGTAGTAGCTGTTAGGTGACACCCAAAAGTTAGAGCGACGAGAGCGGTACCTTTTCTTCTTTGACCCCTTTCCCCGCTCGTCTTTTGTTGGTGATATCTCTTAGTGGTTGTGGATCGCGTCGAGTATCTCCATCATCTGTTCGGTCGAATTCCGAGCACCACACCTGAATTATGTGCGTCAGACGCTGAAGTAAGATACCCTCTATCCGCTTGTCAAGCTCGGCGACCCAATGGTCGAGATTAGCGTAGCCTTCCAAGTTCAGACGATCAATCTGAAAGTTCCGTGAATGAATAAGCAATGCGCCCTAATATATGGATTGAATTACCGCAGCCTGAATCTTTCCCAGAAGCTCCGAAAATGCTTCGCTGGTATATGCACAAGTCGCGAGGTCTTCCACCGCTCGCAGGATATCTCTGTAGAGATCAATGACGCTGTTCGTTTTGTCTTGCAGTATTGACACAATACTGGCGAATTCTCGAACAAACTGTATATGTCTGTTATCACGGCCATCGGCGCTTGAGACATAGCGAGCGGTGTCGTATTGATTGACGAAGTAGTCCCATCGAATATTCATACCTGTAAAGTTTTAGACTCCACACTGAGATCCCAACTTCTGGGTGAACTTGCCTTTGGCGACCATCCGTTGTGACTCATTTCGATATTCAGCTACCAGCCATTCGATACCCGGATTGTGCTCAACCAAGTCCAGTGTTTGCCCATACGTCCTAACAGTCTCCATCAAACTCACGGCATGCGGATATACCCTCTTCGCATCTTTCGCCATATTTGTGATAGCATGTGGAACTTGGAAATTGAGCCATAAAAGATTGCGAACCTCTTTGAAGAGGGTGATGATCTGAGGGTCAAAATTGACAGCGAGCTGGAAGCCACCACCGCGAAGCCGGACGATTTCAAAGAGACGGCCGTTGACCCCCATGTCTCGGCGATTGATATCATGCAACCACGCTTCGAATACCGGCCGAGTGTCGAGTTTCTTTCGGAACGCCGTGCTCTCGGACTGGAGCTTCTGTCCTTCAGCATATAATTCCCAGCCTTTGCCCAATACGTCCTCGACACGCTTCATGTAGGTTAGCAGTTGTCGTTCGATTTGCTTTGCCCATATGATAGCACCAGCTATTGGCGGCAGATCACGCATCTGCGACATATGATATGCTTCCGAGAACCGATATTGGGTTTTAAACTTGCATGTTTGCTCAGAGAATGTTGAAGGCGATACACAATCTGAAAGAACTCACTTTATCATGAAGGCGTTTGATGTCTTCTTTGACGGAATCGATTAGCTGAGTTTGATACTCTTGAATGGCACCACGAATCTATCGTATGTTCGAGTTTCGTCTGATTTGTCAGTACAAGCTGGCACTTACTTTGGGTCGCACAAACAAGGCGTTGAATTTGGAAAACACCCTGAACATTTCGTTCGCATTCCTCGCCGTGCCAAGTCTATCGCGCAGCCGTGCAATAATCTGGTTCTCAACCCGTGCCACCCGTTCATTATAAGCATTCTCAGCCGCAACCCATATCTCGGTTCCCTCTAGGGAAGCCCAAGGATGAGCGAATGTGTAAATCCAAAGCAACCGAACCACAAAACTCACCCACTGAGACATCCAGAACATCAATTCGTTTGATTACCTCGTACGCTTCCTTGACTTCCTCCTCCATATCCATTCCACCTACCTCTTTCGCGACGCTCCCCAGACCCTTGGTCGGACCCGTCATAACGGCGAGTTGCTCGTGCTGCTTGCGCCATTCCTTCAGATATCGCGTACGTTCTTGGAGTTTCGCATGTGCGGGTGCTACTTTGATGGGTATGAACTTCTCGGATCGTTTCCGGGTCACCTCACGGGCTACATTCGTGAACTCCTTGATTAGATCGTCCCATGTGCGGAAGATGTTCATTGTTTGCGTGAGGAGGCGATCGAAAGTTTCATAGGGAGTGTAAGGGAGTCGGTGGGAGGTGAGGACACGAAGGAGCTGGTCGTTGAAATCCCGTGAGATAGCCTCCACTAGAGGGAGAGCGCGTCGAATTGGATAGGGTGAAAGCTTGAGTTTCCGGTTGGTATGACCAAAAATTAGCACGAGGGATTCCTGGATCTTGTCTAAATCGGTAGCAGACAGTAGTTCATTCAAGGGAAAATCTTTCATTAGTTGGTTGTACTTGTGCACTTCAAACCATTGCATGAGTAACCCAAAACATCTCCACGAAGGAATACCTACCGAGATCCGTCGAGCTTTTGAGGCCCGTATCGGCAATGAAACTGACCGTAGCAAGGAAACGCTTTGCGTTCCGAAGACATTCCATGACCATATTAACCTCCTCGCTTCTAAGTTGATTTTCGATACCCTCCAATGCCCTCTCCAGACTAAGCCAGAAGTTGATTTCTTGTGATGCCGTGCCCGAAGATACATCCCGAGTCAGCTTCGTAACTGCCTGGATTGATTTAATCCACAAATTGACATGCCCGTGCAGTGTATTCAAGAAAGTACTGTCGTTTAGCATCTTAGCGGGAATATGCGAGATGTTGGGACGCTGGCCCGATGCTTGCGCCTGCACAGTACAGAGGTGAGCTCTTATTGAATTTTGGGAGATGTGACTTAGCTACTAACCTGTTCGACAGCTCGCTGGATCGCGGGATGAATGATTAGATGTGTCTCGGGTATCTCAACATTTTGCTGCAGGTGTAGTAGTGACAGTTCAAGCTCAGCGAACTTCTTCTTTGTCATAGGTATACCTGCATTATCACCATAAATCTGGAATATATAGTCACAAAAGGATTGGCGCACCCATTTTGCTGTCTACGTCCTTTCCGCCACCACGCGTTCCGACGAAAGCATCAAACCATGGCTTGACACCACAACTGACTACGGCATGCAGACTTTCGTACGGTGTTTCATCGCCACCAAACAGGTTCAGTATATGCAGCTGACCAGCAAGAGGACTCAACGGATCCAGTGTCGGGCCGCGTTTTATGAGGGCGAGTGATGTGGTATGAGAGGGCGAGTAACTCAATTGCGGTGTCAGAGAATATGAATATGACGAAAGCGCGTCATCTGCTGTGTATTAGGATGTAGCAAGGAAATAAGGTGCAAATAACTGACCTTCGATTTCATCCCTAACTTTCACCACATAGATAACACCTCCACCTTCGCTAGCGAATCTGGTTATCCGTTCGTCGAATTTGTCATCAAAAAGGGATTCCAGTTCGGCTGGGACGGCGCCTAGCACTGGTGGTAATAGTGACATCAAATAGGATCGGAAAAGAGAGGTATCGAATGGTGCAGGAGTATCGACTGGGCTATCGTGGGGTGATACACCATTTGTGTGGGTCAGCGGCGTCTGGAGAACATCCGGGGTCGCCATAGTGGGATGTTGTGAACGAGGGACGTTAGACCGCAGAGAAGTGGTTGAAGAGTTCGTTGATTTCGTAAATGTTACAGGAGCAAATCCTTTCCAGAATCCTGCGGCAACTCCTGCCAAACGTCGAGGAAGAGTCTTCCGGTGGCTTGTGAAATAATACTGTGCAGAACCATTGTCAGAACCCATTTTCCCGTGATTTTTCAACGGTTGTAGAGGATGAATGTTACCTTCTGTTGCTTCTCCAGCCACGCTGTGGGTGAACGAGGCGTCCGCGCGTTGTGTGCTTGGAACTTGTGATCGTAACTTCAGCCCTGGGTGATGAGTAGACGCGTTTTCAGTCGCAAACCATCACAATAACAATCGTAATTTACCAAACTCCGATTCAAAGACAAGTCACTGCTAAGTCTAGATTTGTCCTCCCAATAACCAAAATTAGCACTTATAAAACTACTTAATGGCAAATTGCTCCGAGCCACCTCTCGAAAACAGAACTTCCCCAAGTTATCTCGATTTTTTGTTGCTATGGTTAGCAAGAAATATTAGAAGAGTCGACTCAATGAAAATAATTGTAGTCGGGGGTCACGGAAGCTCAGCCATCGCTCAATGCTGCACATAATATTGATGATATAGTGATCAGATTTACAGTAGCTTTTCCGCGAGGCACAGTAAATATAAATATCATCGTTAACATTGGTAGCTAAGGAAGTAACTTTTATTTAAGTTAGACTTTCAAGGTAACCAAGTCATTGATCACCCTCTGGCTCTCCTCAACCGTTTTAACGGTACGCTTCCAGAGCCAGATGGAGTAAATGAGGAAGTTGCTGAGTCAGTACCTTCTGAATCTAACATGCACAAACAAACGCGTCTCTGGTGCTTCAGGCTAGCTGCTACTGCTGGCAAATTGCCACTTGAGCCTCTACCACATACCACTCTTGGAAACATCACCCTGTGGAATGGACCATGAGGATGTTGACGTTCTACAAACCATTATTGAAAAACACCCCGGCTACGCGAGATTTATCAACCATATCTCATCTTTAACCGAATCATATCTGCCACCATTCATCTACCTCACGGACATCAACAATCCAAGGCTCACCTTTTCAGCCCTAGACTCCCTCTTGAAAAACGCGTCATATGTCCCAGATTTCCCTCCAATTCTTTACGCCCACGTCAATGCGGTAAAATGCTTCAACTTGCGTCTGTTCTTCGACACGGTTTTAAACGCGCTTTCCGGATGGAAGACTAGTTGGGAGAATGGATGCCAAAACTGGCCTGGGGACTCTTCAGAGCGATATAATGATAGCATCGACAGTTTTCTGCACGGCCTCCAGCTGCTTCGCAGTCAAGCTGTGGATAAGGTTAACGCAAAGGGGAAGGGTAAAGGGAAGGAAAAAGCCCGGGGAACCGATCGCGCCGGAGAGGAACCCTGCATGGTAATACTCGTCGAGAAAGCTGAGAGACTGAGAGATAACCTTCCAGAGCTAATGGTCCCACTGACGCGTTTGGCCGAATTGGTAAGGCTTTTTATCCGTGATATGTTTCCCGTCGTCTCACTATACGGTAAAGAATGACTGATGGTCCCACCTCGTCTTTGTAGTCGCAAGTGCGAATATCCGTCATTCTTTTATCATCTGTGCGATGGGAGGATATCAAACCACCACTCGGGGCATCACCAGATCCTTATTACATCGACATGGACCCACTTACCAAGGAAGGTCTGTTTTATCATACAAAATATATTCGTATGTGTTATAAATCCTTTATTTTATAGACACTATTCAACGGCTCGTCGCTTCATATTCGTCTGTATGTCAAGTCCAAGAGACGCTCAATGGTACAAACAATGCATATCATCCCGCCCTGTTGCCACTCTATGAACATTACGCTGCAGTGGTGTACAGCGTCTGCGGTCTATACACCCACGATCCAAACGAGCTTCAATACATCGCAGCTGCACGCTGGCCAGGCTTTGTTAAACCTGTCTTGGAAGAACATGAGCGCACGGTGGCCGAAGCACAGTCTCAAAATCCATCCGGCGACGACAGTTTGTTTGATGCGGGTGTCGAGCTGGTTCCGCCTACAGAAGTAGCTCGCATGCGACTGACCCGATATTTTACCCCTTCTCTAACTGCCGCTTTGGAAGCGCTTCTTCCACGCCTGACAAACGCAACGGATTGGGCCATCGAGAATGATCCGGATCTGGACGCGATGGAAAACGGAACACGCCGTGGCGAACGCGCAAAACGAGCCGTTGAACCTGTCACCACTTCAATCAGCGTCACGCACCTCCCCCGCATGTCGAAATTCATTCTGGTAGCGGCATTCCTGGCATCGACAAACCCGGCAAAATCGGATATGCGAATGTTCGGACGCGGAGCAGACGAGGCCAAAAAGCGGCGGCGTAAAGGTGGCTCCCCAAAAAAGAGCAAAGGTCAAAGCGCGGTTGCGAAGGTGCAGACTTGTTACCAGACTTGGCCCCGGATAGAAGGTTAGACTTATATTATAACCTTGTAGGTTCCACAGAGGCTCTTGGGGCCCGCTGCGTTCCCATTGGACCGGCTTCTGGCGATCCTCGGCTCTTTATTGGAGGAAAACGATGTCGAAACCCGCCCTTATGCGCCCGAGTATCAGTTATCTGGGGAGTACTCGGAGATGGAGGTTGGCAGGGTTCATGTTTATGCCGCGGTATATATTCGACAGCTCGAATTTTGATGAATTTCGCTGATGCTGAGCCATCTTTTGAGCAGATAAGCGAATTGACGGCCATGCGCTCGTTACACCGAACCTCAGCCCCGGATAGGCTAGATGGGCCCCCGATGTTCAAATGTGGCATATCATATGAGGTGGCGCTTGCGCTGGCGAAGGATTTGCGAATTCCCTTGGGTGATTTGATGTGGGATCCTGCGTAGCTAGGGACTTGGGCATCAGGATACGTTGTGTGTCGATATGATTGTTTGCTCGAATCTCGTCGACTATCAGTAGTAGTAACGATGAGAACATCAAATTCATTATTGAAGAAGAATCTGATCATGAATTACCACGTCCATAACTCAGCACAGCATGGTGTTTGGTATCCACTTTACGGGCCGTTCATACCAAGTCTCTCCACTTTTTGAAGCTACCATATACCCTCTGCCATCATAGACGCACAGATACCTGTCCTGTACGAATATCTCGCCAAAAGCCTTGTTGGTGGGACAATCAGTTTCAATGGGCTCTATTAACCTAATTATAGTCCCCAGCCAGGCACTCCCGAAAGTTGATACCCATACTCTCATCACCTCCAAGCTGGCCTAACGCTCATTCTCCCCCCACATCCATAGTCCTCGATGCCCTTCGAGTTCGAGTACGGTTCCCAGGCGTTCGCATTGCATCCACTCGGCCAAAGGAAATCCCTCGAGCTCGAAAGCGAACCTGGCAAGGAAAAACTGACGGAGGATGAGCAAGTCAGGCCTGTTAGTAGGGGTAGGTCTTATGATAACGCGTTTCGGTGCTATAGCTCACTGTGATTGCCATTCCTGTCATTACCATGGACCAGCCACGGTGCTGTCCGTAAGTATCCAAAGGGTTCTGCTGTAAAGCCTTGGCTTAATTACTTCATATGTGTCAGAACTACAACAGTCACAATGGAGACGATGACGCTACGACTTTCGATGACCCAAATATCGACCCTGAACAACTCGCTGAATTCGATGACGAGTCGCCATACCCAGAGGTCCGCTCTGCGGTCGCAAATACCGATGACCAGTCAATACCAGTATTGACCATACGGACGTGGGTAATTGGACTGGCATGGTCGATTATAATGCCAGGCGTCAACCAATTTTTCTTCTTTCGATATCCCTCTGTCCCCATCACTGGCATCGTTGCGCAATTACTATCATATCCACTTGGTCAAATGTGGGCTGCTTATCTGCCTCGCAAACGGATCTTGGGCATCTCTCTGAATCCTGGTCCATTTACAATCAAGGAGCATGTGCTGATAACGGTCGGTACCTAACAATATTTCTGCTCCAACTTCTTATCCGTTTTACCTGTCTCGCTGCAGATTATGGCTTCGGTCGGAGCCCAGAGCGCTTACGCAGTGAGTCCACAGGATATGCATGCGAAAGGCGGGATAAATTGACTTTCTGGTCCTAAAATTAGACTGATATTATTGCCGTCCAAAGAGTGTACTACAACCAAAATTACAGTTTTAGTTGTAAGCTCCATGTGCTCGTGCCTCGTGTGCTTCTTGACAATCCCTCTTTACACAGACCAATGGTTCATAGTGGTATCTTCACAGCTTATCGGTTTTTCCGCTGGGGGAATTGCGCGACGTTTTCTCGTTTCACCGCCAAGCATGATCTGGCCCGCCACACTTGTCAGTTGTGCACTTTTCAACACCTTACATTCCCAACAGTATGCTGGTATCGGCGCTTTGGGAGGAATTAGTCGTGAACGATATTTTGCTTTTGTGTGCGCGTGCTCATTCTTTTGGTGTATGTGTGTTTTTATGTCGGCAATACCACTAGCTAACATCAATGGTTTAGATTTCTTCCCGGGCTATCTGTGTACGAATTTTCATGCCCCAACTCCAAACTGAGAGTCCTTTTAACGTGCTTCCCGCAGTTACTGCCCTGTCATACTTCTCGTGGGTTACTTGGATATATCCAGGAGATCCAGGTGAGCAGCTCATTTATATGATTTACAAGTCTTATCAAAATATCATATATCTCAGTGGTTGCCCAGCTTTTTGGGTACGCTTTAATTCCTCATCGAACATTAAAATGCATGAATTGACTATCGATTTCGGTCTCAGTTATGTCCATGGAATGGCAAGTGGCTCTTTTCCGACCCAAATTACATTGTTCATCAGTTTCCTTTTCTAGGGCATGTCTATAGTTACTTTTGATTGGAGCCAAATAGCGTAGGTCCAATGCGTAAGTTCCGCTTGCAGATAACCCTGATCGTACCATGCAGTTATATCGGCTCTCCCCTTGCAACGCCCTGTGAGTGATAGTTTGGATCTTATGCGATGTTTGTTCGAACGACCCATTCCAGGGTGGGCCAGCGCCAACATATTTGGCGGGTTTGTACTTTTCTACTGTAAGCTATCTTATCTATCGTTCCGTGCGGTCGAAATCGTTGCTTATCCGGTTACAAGGGATAATCACCCCCACACTTTATGTCGGTGACAATTTCTCTCATTTATCTTGGTATCTGACATACCGTGCAGTTCACGAACACTTGGTACTCGCTCTATATGCCGTGAGTCATGCGACGTTCCAAAGACTCCAAATTGCTCACGGCCACCCTCCCATCATTAGAATATCTTCTAGGCAGTCCTACGACAACACGGGAAACTGCTATGACGTCTCACGAATACTTACGAAAGAGTATACTTTTGATGCGGAGGCTTATCAGCAGTATAGCCCAGTTTTTCTCCCGTGAGTTTTTTTATCGCCTCCTGTTCGGATGATAAATTGATCACAGTAAACAGTACCACCTTTGCCATGTCATATGGGTAAGTAGGCTGGTTTTCTTTGAGGTTTTATCTAATGTGTATGGCAGTCTCTCATTTGCATCAATTACCGGTATGTTCTCTCTTCCAGTGCATTTCTACAGCTACTAACGGCAACGCTAGCCACCCTGGTACATGCTTTTATCTACTTCCGCAAACAAATTGTTTACCAAGCGCGACGCTCGCTACGAGAACAAGCTGATATCCATGCCAGATTGATGAATCGGTATCCCCAGGGTAAGTTGTAGTTTAGATCGCAATTACCGGTCCTAAACTTCTACTTTCAAGTCCCTGATTTATGGTATCTCGTATTATTTGCTGCGATGTTCGCTCTTGGCGTCGTCAGCATCGAGATTTGGCCTACGGATATGCCGGTATGGGCTTTTGTGATTGCCTTGTTAATTGGTGCGAAGTTTGCATATGTTGGTTGGCATAGATATTCATATGCATCCGGCAGCTTTCACATACGTCATTCCTTGTGGAATGATACAAGCCATCACCAATCAGCAGATTGGTCTTAAGTAAGTCAACACCATGCGTCCAACAAGACATTTGTTGATAATTGAAATTTGCAAAGCGTGGTCACCGAGCTCATCATAGGGTCAGATTTAACATGTGAAACCCGTTCTTTTACTAACGCATCTGGATTTTACCAGATATGCATTACCGGGACGCCCGATCGCTATGATGATGTTCAAGACATGGGGCTATATTGTATGTCTCACAACATTTTTAAACACGACTAATTCTCATAGTTGTGACCAAGACGATGACACAAGCTCTCACATTTACTGCCGACTTCAAACTGGGACATTACATGAAGATTCCTCCTCGGCAAATGTTTTGGTGCCAGGTTGGTTTCCTCTTCTCTTTCTCAGCATTGAATCATTCTGAACCAATCCGCGTGTAGATTATCGCGACAATCATTGCTGGCAGCACGCAACTTGCTGTGCAAGCATGGATGTTTCAGAATATACCGTGGGTGTTATTCTGCTGAGATATCAGCTTGAACTAACATCAGCCTATAGAGACATGTGTTCCCAAACTCAAAAGAACGGGTATGTTTGCGTTGTTGCAAAGTTCATGAATCCTAACTATCGATGGCAAGATTTACTTGTCCAAGTACTGTAGTCTTTGGATCTGCTTCAATTATCTGGGGTGGGTTTTCTTCGTTGTTCATTTACCTGATACGGGCTTTCTCATTCGAAGTGCAGGCGTTGTTGGCCCCAAACTGCAATTTTCTAGCGGTCAATTATACAAGTAAGGCTGCCCTCTCTCGTTACTGTAATCGTACTGATATCATTTGTGCTCCGATTTATAGCTGTGCGGCCGCTTACTTATATACATCAAATTATTCAAGTTACTGATTGAACTATAGCACTGCTGTATTTCTTCCTAATAGGCGCAATCGCCCCAATAATACCGTGGTTAGTGATGAAACGATACCCAAATAGCTTCACGCGATACATAAAGTAAGCCTGCAATAGTATCTGATGCATTAGAACATTGCTAACTTATCGACAGTTTGTAAGTCCAGGTAAAATAACAGTAACACGCGTATAGATGCTCACGTATTTGTGAAGCCCTCTTATTTTCAATGGAACATATTTGATACCTCCAGCGACTGCTGTCAACTATGTACCCTGGGCGTAAGTACTCCGTGTTTAGAGCTCTTAAATCAGTCTGACGAAATGGTGCACAGTATGGTTGGATTCATCTTCCAATATGTAATCAGAAGGTTAGCCCCGTCTACTCTCTATTCGATCACGCATCACCTTACTTCATTCAAAGACGGAATTTCTCGTGGTGGGCGAAATATAACTGTATGAAACATGCACTCTATTCCTTCCCTCAATTCTTAATTCCCGTCAGATGTCACTTCCGCTGCTTTGGATGCAGGCCTTGCTGTGTCAGCCTGCTTCATATTTTTTACGTACGTCCAAATGTTTTATTTGCTGTTGTCGATGCTCACACACCTACACACCGTAAGCCTCCAATATCCAAGAAATGGAACAGTGAGCTCCTTGCCTGCTGTAATCTTTCGAAACTCACATTTGATAACAGATAGGAGAGCATACTGTGCAGAGTTGGTGGGGAAACCAAGTAAGCGGCATTTGATAAGCGCCTGTACTTCGTGCACTAACCGCCCGATAGGTCTGGAAAACTGGCAGTGACTACAGGGGCACCCCTGTGCGAGAACTTGGCTCTCAAGAGACTTTTGGGTACGTACGAATTTCGACTTCAAGTAAAAATAGGCACTAACAGATATCATGCAGTCCCAGTACATGGTAGCAGTGTAATGTAGGAATTTCATCCCATTAGATCTAGAGAAGACACAGGACTTACTTATGGGGACTGTATGATGTACTATTAATTGTTAACCTTATTCTTGCAACGCTATCGATGTTGTTTGCTAGTCCACTTTTTGCAATGATGGAATCTTGAATAGTGTGATCATCGTTATATATCGTAAGACATGGCTCTATAAATTGTCCCGGATCCGAGGTTTCATGTGTCAACTGCTTACTCTGTCTTCTCCTTCCCAACCGTTGTGGTAACCCCAGGAACATCTCCCAAACGATTTCCAACCTTGACTTTTTGGCCGGCAGCAATGGCAAATTCGAAGGACTTGGGAGCCTCGAAAACTAAAACGATAGTACTTCCAAGGCAGAAACCACCCATTTCTTGAGCTGGTGTCAGAGGTTGACCATTGAGCAAAGGTGATGCTGCAGAATATATTGCTTCCGTGTATGTCCCTGGTGGGGGTGGTCGACCACGGACATTGGTTCGTAATGCCTGTTCCACGTTAACGATGTTGAACCATTATTGAGGAAACGGATTCAGCCGTACCGTGTCAAAGTTGATCTTGATGCTGCCTACGTTAGTTGCACCCACGGGTATCATTCCGAAGAACCCGTATCTCCACCGACCAAGAAGTGCAACTCTTTCATTGAGTACAAAAAGATTTTGCAATCTTTTAGCCATGTAAGGAGAAACCGAGAAAAGTTCGCCTGGGGTGTTATGCATCGTATCAACAAATCAAGGAGCAACAAAAGTCGATATAGTCCTTACCAACGAAATGTCTTCTTTTCTCAACAACCCAAGCAGTTGGACTGTGAAATCGATGGTAATCACCAGGCGCAAGGTATATGACTGTAAAGTATAGCGCATTTCCCTCCTTCACGCTCGTTCCAGATGTACTTCTCTTACGTTCGAATGTCGGGCGGTCAAGGGTCGACCGTACTCCCATCTCTCGGGCAACGGAGGCATCGTGTGCAATAGTCTCTTGCAGAGTTCCTTCTTGCTCAACAGAAGCATCTATCTGGTCACCGTGTTTCTTCGGGGCAGCAGCGGCACTCTCTGATGCAGATCGCGTTCGTGGTATGGGAGGTGTAACAGAGCCAGGTGTAGAGGATACTCCAAGAAGTTGATCGAGGCTGTATTCGATACCGTTGACATTGGCAAATTCACGGTCGTCCACAATTGACATTTCCCGATGTGGAGGAAACTCTACTACCGTTGAGGTAGGAGACCCTGGACTGCTCGGGTCCGAGTGTTCTACACCGAGAAGCGCGTCAAGAGAGTATGTTATTCCTTTTACTTGTTCCACTCGAAGATTTTCAATTGTTCCAAAATGTAGCACAGTACCGTCGGCTGGGCTAACCTAAGATGTTATCAGTGTCAGCTCAGGTCTCTGAGAGAGAAGTTAGGCCGCCTACTAGAACAGCATTATCAACTGGTCTTGCCCCAGGTCTGAGCTTTCGATAGAAGAATTCTCCTAAGCTGGCATATTCTCGTAGATCAGCGGGTTCAATCTCATCCAAATTACACCCGAACATATAAGCGTAAACTCGTATACCGTAGGGCCGTACCCAGACAGGAAGCTCAAGAGAGTTGAAGTATCCCCAGACACGAGACATGTTACGGAGTGGAAGAGCACCTATAACGTGGACCTGTTATGCAAGAATCAACACTATTGTCATATAATGCCTGAAATTGAGACATACTTGCCAGGGCCCTTTAAGTTTGATAACTTCGTGCCCTTCGCTATCCACGTGAACTTCTTTTTCGGTCTTTGCTTTTTTACGATACTGTATCGCTACTAGCAGGAGAGCGCCTACTGCCAGAGGAAGAGGGTACCATTTGGTCGGGGTTTCAGTCCATGCTGTCAATAATTTTCCTAGAGGGTTGAAAAAATTCAGTAATCAGTCGTGATATCGACATCAACAGATGGCGAAGATACACTCACGATACAATGGGATATGGTGTGTACCAGGCAATGGTGGCGGTGTCGACTCTGGTGGAATTGCATTTCTGGTAGAAAACGATCTCCTTAGTGCACCTCTGCGGATTGAGCGTACTGTTCCAGACAAGCTAATTCTACGCTTGACGAAAACCCGTGAAAAAAGTGAGGAAGAGGAATTTGCAGCTGCGGTGGTCGTTGTAGAAATGACATGTGAGGCGACCTGGAAAGGCTTCTTGCCCTTGACTATAGCTTTGTAGAGCATTTATATCATATATATAAGCGACAGAACAGCGCGATCAACGGCGGATAGTCTGTTGGGTGATATTGAAAGTTGGTTCGTTTGCTCTGAAGGTTCACGAACAAGTCACCAAGAAGCTCGCAACATGTTTCGCTGATTAAAAAGGCAAAGGCTTTGGAAACTAACACTAGCAAACAAACGCTTTTAATACGACAGTCTCCTTGATCTTTCCTTGAGCGCGATTATCAGATCTATTAAACATCTTCCAGAAAAAAACCGAGATGAATCATATATAGTCTATATACGAGCCGGAATTTCTTTTACCCGAAGACAGGGCAGTGATAGTCCCATCTAGTCTCGAAAGTTGCAAAGCCATACAGCTTCACTTATTACGAGGCGAGCAATCTTTACGATCTTCTTAGGCTTGTTGATTTCATATCCTTTTCTCAAAAGATGGCCCGACCAAAGGGACTCGAAGGATCGATTCCACTAATATTCCCTCCGCGACAACTCAACCAGCTCATCCAATCGGGAAGATACTGTACGCAGGCCATCAACCCACTATCTCAGATATTATACAAGTAAAGAACAACTTCACGCGACTCTCTAAACGACTGCCCATTGAACTTGTAGATCGCATATTAGATGATGCATGGTAATGGGCACATTGCTCGATCACTGTAGATCGTCCAGACATTCCGCTGAATTTTCGTTCCACTGCAACGGACAGGATGCATATCCGAACATTACCGCTCGCAGTACGTGGTGCCGAGGGGAATTTTAGTTACTGGGAAAGTGAATTTGGCCAGGGGATGCCAAAAATATGGGAGGAAAACGGCCGAGACGAGATACACGAGGACAAAATGAAACAAACAAGACGAACAAGACGAGAATTATGTGCTGATGATGAAAAAGTCGCGGGGCAGATTTCATTAGGAGGTAACCCGAGAACCGATCACGATAGTGAGCTACACGCCAAGCGCTGGCTTCCACCAAGAGGCAAAAACCCTTGCAGGATGATTGAATTTCAACTCTGGAGTAAGGACCAAGGTTATTCACCCGACATTGCCAATCATTCCACATACCGAGCGTCTCGGACGTGGTTCGACGTCGGAGTAGAGACACCTCAAGTTGATTTCTTCGATGGCAAGCCCATAACTTGGCATGCGGACCTGTTGGACACAACATCTGAGCGCTTGCAAAAACGCCGAACTGGACTCTTATTCGCTGAGCCTGAGGATCCAGTGCAGCGTTCAAAACCTCCGCCGACTACCTGCAGCGAAACATCCATGCCGGCCAAATCCATCACCACCATAATGTAACACGGCACTACTTGGATAACGTAGAAGAAGGATCTGCTGAGGCGATGGAAGCGGACTTACGAGGTCAAGGTTGGCAGTCCCTGGATGGAGAGTTAATCCGGAACCTCGAAGCTGGGCAGTGCATCACACTATGGATGAGGGCTCGCCCGGATGGTGGTGTTCGCTGGGAGATGAATATAAAGAAGGCAAAAATTGACATATTCTGGGCGATATGATTCGTGTTCGAGGGTTTACAAAGTTTGTAGCGACCTTGTCCCGTGTACGGGGGTTGTCAAAGTGTTCCCCCATCTTTGATATTGCGAAGTGGCGGTGATTAAATTCCCGTATTCAAAGCAGGGCAAGGGACATCGTAATTCGTCAGGGATTTCAATTGAAGTGACAGCATAGAGGTCAAAATTGAATGGCATCTTTGAAATAAATACAATGATAGGGATACACTCAGCGCGAAACTGATACATCGTAACACACATCTCAGATCCAACCAGCTTCACGCATACTGAATGGAAGAGTGAGTTTGAAGATCTAAAACTCTGCGAGAAAGATGCACACTTACCCGAGTAAACGTTCCCATAGTCATAAATGTTTCTTTCCGAGGGGCATCATTCTTGCCTCTAAATAGTGACTTTACTGCGTCACTCATATTCGCTTTCCTCTTTGCTTCCTCCTCAGCCAGACTGCTCGCGAGTGACCGTGACGTCGTGGTGATAGTAGGAACCGCACTGGGGATAGCGGGTAGCGTATCCGGAGAACCTTTCTTTCTCTTCGTAGATGCAGAGGCAGATGCATCATCGACAGGAATGCCGGAGCCAACATCCGCCTTGCGCTTCTTGGACTTCGTTTTCTGAGGTTCTTTGGCACGCCGGATATCCATGGCCACACGCATACGCTCTTCCTCTTCCAGAGAAGGGTTAAGGGTTAGAATATCCATCGTTCTTGAGAATTTAATTGCACATTGAGGGCAAATTTCCAACTGTTCTTCTTTCTCTGTCAGACTTGAATCCAGCTCCATCTTATCTTTCGTCACTTTCTCAACTTTTACCGATGTCTCAGGTGAAGCACCTAAGACTGTGCGCAATCCTGCCTGCGAGAAAACGCACCCGCAAGTCAAGATGTAGACGAAGGGTTGCACACCATTCATCTCTTTGAATGTGAGAGGGCAAACGTATTGTGGAACCTCGGTAGATGCTGATATATTTGACAGAGGTGCAGAGGCGGCTCTAGGTGTCAGTTTAAGCACCTTCACATCCTACAATATCTCTGAGCATTTGAGATTGAAAGCACTGCTGCGAGGAGTTACATACTTTTAAGGATCGAATGTGGCCACAGATCTCCTCTCCGTCCCCATATGCGGATCTATCTAGTAGATATTCTAGGATAGAATCCTTGTTGTATAGTTTACCGAGGGCGCACGAGACTACGGGTTCTTGGAGCGGGCGCTGAATCGATTCAATGAGGTGAGTTTGTAGAAGAACAAAGTGAAAGTATTGTAACTCACCTTTGACAGAGCACAGAAGAACCATTTTGCTCGGGTCTGATTGGCCTTGTCCGCTTGTTCGGCTTTTGGTTTGTTCCGCACAAGATCACGCCTGTCCGGTATACTGCCTCCATCATTTCCCATTTTCACTTCCAAGGAGAATTAGAGATGGATATGGTTTGTGTCTGAAGCCACCACACCGTGAGAGCCGTTGCACTTGGTGATTACTAAGCGAGGATTCAATCAGAGCCTAATTTGGCTCCTCTCATTCATACCTCGCTACCACCACAAATCGGCACAAATTTTGAACTCAAGACACAATCCGCGATCAAATCGACAGGAATCGCTGTGTTGACGATATCTGATAATGCGCCATGGACGGTTAGAACAGAACAGATTCGCTCCCTGTAACTTCCTATCTGATCGGTCTCCATAGCCGCAGTATATCATTCGTTGGTGAAGCATACTCTCCACATGCGTATTCATAGATATATCATTGACACGGTTTTGTCCTAGGGTTTGAATGGGGTAAACTAACAACGGTGTGTGATTTGAATCTATATACGGCGCATGCATCTCAGTGCAGTTAGTTGGCAGCACCAGTCTGCTACCACCACAAATCGGCTTCGATTCCAAGACACAGGACGCTTCTCGCTTCCTAATATTTATATAATAGGGTGGAATCTAGAGTTTAAACCATTCCTGATACAGGTGCGGTTGGTCATACTTTTATTTTGAGATCTCCCCTCTACTATCTGATTGGCATGTCACTCTCGCGACCTTACTTCGGCTGGCGTAAATGAAATAGAGCTTTTGGCAGTTCACTTAAGTACAGTGACCCGAACTTTCCGGATAGGCGACCTTAGGCCGATTGGTGTTCCAAATGACTGCCGATGCTGTGATACCGTATCTCGAAAAAAATCGCATCACAGATTTGATTATACTATGATTAGAACATGCGCGTTCGAGATAACATTCGAAATCCATATAGCATATCCGCTGCCTGCCCGCAGAAAACAGCTGCTTTAGTGTGATTCTAGCCTATCGAGCAGCCTGGATGTGAACCATTGGAGGCTGGAGCCAACAGGTTCATTATTCAGAATGTATGTAATGTGGTTTTTACCTGCCCGTTACGACTCTGGCGCTATTCAGTGATTGAAGGCAATCCGCATCAAAGCGATCAAGCAGATACTGGATAAACGTTTTGCCCCACCCTTCTCAGTGCGATCTTTTCCGTGGCCATAGGGACTCTGGTGAGGATTAACTCAGCTCCACATTGATAGGTCTTTCGTGCTAGCCTATGCGGCCTTGCTAGGTTTGTATGCTCTATCTTGAGGCTACAGATCTATCATCTCACCCCCTAAGACCTTTGATCATATCTCGTATAGCGAATTGAAACCCGCTCCGCTAATAGCGTAAACCGATTCGAGTCCTCACGAAGCACCCAATTCTATAAATGGAATCTTTTCGTCATCGTCGCCAATTGCAATCGAGATACGCGACCCTAACGTTCATACTTGTGTTAGGCACCCTAATTGAGGCCCTGCCGATACTCCTTTTCGCCATACGATATGTTGCAAATTGATGACGGGATGCCGGGCATCAAATTCCTCGCTTGGGGTATAAAGCCGAGGAGACTCTTCTAATCCGATTCCAAGTTCATATCGACTCACCCTACCTTTACATACCTCAAGATTGGATTATCATGGAGAACATTGCGCAAGTGGGGTTCAAAGCAGGATTATGTGCCCTATTTATTCTACCCATCGCTCGAGCCCTCTACCTTCGCATCTCCCAATCATGTTCGCTTCCACTTCCTCCAGGACCGCCCGCGTCTCCTGTAGGTCACCAGTGAGTTTGTTCCGAGGCAGCATACGTTACCCATAACGGACTTATTTTCTCAGTCCAGCAGCTTTAGTTGAGCAATGGATCGAGACCTACGGACCTGTTATTTCAATGCACAATGCTGACGCTGTTCTTGTCATCGTCGGTCGCCATGAGGTCAGTCTGATATCGCGATATACTCCCTACTATACTCATGCATAGTTTGTACTTGCTAGGAAGCCCTCGAAATCATGGAAAAGAATGGCGCTTGCCTTGCCGATCGCCCACCGTCAATCGCCGGAGGAGAAATTCTTGGACGAGGGATGAGGTTTGTTCAAATGCGTGTGGGCGATAGGCTGCGAAACTTTCGAAAGTAAAACATTTCAGGCATCGGGCGAGTCGGATGAACTAAAAATTCTCTTGATCAGGACGGCGCATGCTCACCTTCAGCTACGAAGTGCGCAAACATACGAGCCAATGCAAGCTTTCCACGCACGGAATGCCGTGCTGGATATCTTAAACGAGCCCAGTCTGCATCAGCGACACATCAAACGGTTGCGTATCAAAATTTTTTTTGGAGTGTTTATGGTTGACTGAACTTTTCTGGCTAGTTACGCAGCATCTGTAATCTTTCGAGTTGTCTACGGGAAGACTACCCCGACCGCTCTGGATGACCCATACTTGTTGCAATTGCAAAGAATGATCCCACGGATACAAAGCGCGATGATTCCAGGCGCTTACCTTGTCGATAAATATCCTCTGCTGCGTTATGTTCCGGGATATGGCCGTGATTTGAAGGCATGGAGTGAAGAAGAGTATTCGATGTTGTTCGGTAAATTGAATTGGGTTCGTAATGAGATGGTAAGCGATGATTGAATATTCCTCTTGAGCGTTCTGAAGCCCTGGATTTTGATTAGGCAAAGAACACAGCTCCTCATTCTATTACCAGAGATCTTCTCTCGCGACCCGAGGAACACGCTCTATCTGACGGAGAAATGGCGTATTTGAGTGGATCACTCATTGGCGCTGGCTCAGATACTGTATGTTCACCTTATATGCGATCTATTTAGGCAATAGATCAGTTTTTTAATGTCAACCTTTTTATAGACGGCAGTTGCAATCAGCACAATCATTATGGCAGCAGCTTATTTTCCTCATGCGCAAGCGAAAGTACAAGAAGAACTGGATACAGTCATTGGTCGTGATTCTGGTATGTTTCCTTAGCTCAAGTAGGCTTTGCGAATGTGCTGACCTTCATTTTCTAGCCCCTGCTTTCTCGGATCGTCATCTGTTACCACAACTTCAGGCATTTATCCTCGAGGCTTTACGATGGAGGCCAGTAAACCCTATAGGTGGGTTAGGCTTCGCTTGTTTACACTCCTCCTTTTACGTCGGTTTTTGGCAGGATTTCCACATCGTGCCACTAAGGACATCATCTGGGTATGTAATTCCTAGCCTTGTCGGATGTGCTTCCCGAATAACGCCACTTTCCCTCGATAGAAGGGTTATCGTATCCCAGCTGGCGCAACTGTATTTGGAAATCATTGGTAAAGCATCTACTATCGTGTTCCGATCAACTATCACCATCATTTACACTCATTTGTAGGGCAATCGGCCGTGACCCGGCTGTCTATCCGGACCCTGAAACGTTTAATCCTCAGCGTTGGCTCGATAATGATGGTCGGCTCAAAGAAAACATGAGGTTGTTTACATTTGGCTTTGGTCGACGGTGAATTCGCTTCCAGCATACTTCAAGTTGCATAGTCTGATATATTTCCTGCTGATATAGAGCGTGTCCGGGAACTCACGTTGCAAATAGGTAAGGAGCATATAATGCTCGAGATGGCCTTCCGAATGAACCTCCCACTCTCGCAGATCAATGTTTATAGTTACGGCCTTGATCTTGTGGTCCTTCAAGTTGTCCGAGGATCCTTCGGCTCCAATCGATGATATGGCTTTCTCTAAGGGCGTCGTTTCGCACCAATTGCCTTTCGCTGTTTGTTTTGACACCAGGATGGAGGAATCCAAGCTGCGAAAAATATTGGAAAGTTATGTAGAGGAAACTGAGTTTTGAATATTTGTTTTTATAATAGATCATTAATTCTAGACATTCACATGTTCTCAGAGAACGCCTTTACACTATAGCTAGGTTAGGAGAAACACGAAAGGAAGTTACCCGGCTTCGATGGTTCATTATTCAAAATGCAGGTAATGTGGCTTTTACCCGCCTGTTACGGTTCCGACGCTATTCAACTGAAGGCATCCGCATCAAAATAACCGGAAACGATCATGCAGACACTGGATGATTGTTTTCCGCGCCCTTCTCACTGCGATCTTTTCCGTGGCTCTAGGGACTCTCTGGTGATGGATTAACTCAGCTCCACATTGATAGGTCCTCCGCACTAGCCTATCAAGAAAACGCACTTAGCGTCTTACCAGGTTTGTATACCTACATTATATTCCATCTCATCCTCCGAGGCCTTCGATCATTTTGCATCGCGAATTGAAACCTGCTCCGCTAATAGCGTGAACCGACACAAAGCAAGTAATTACTAGTACTATAAATAAATTTTTTCATCATCGCCAATTGCAATGCGGCTCTAACGTTCATACTTGTGTTAGGAGGCGCACCGATACTCCTTTTCTCCAGACGATATGTTGCAAATCGACGATGGGATGCCAATCCCTGGCTTGGGGTATTTGAAAGCCGAGGAGACTCTTCTAATCCGATTCCAAGTTCATCCTATCGACTCACCCTACCTTTCCATACCCTCAAGCTTGGATTATCATGGAGAATATTGCGCAAGTGTAGTTTGAAGCAGGATTATGTGCCCTATTTATCCTACCCATCGCTCGAGTTTTGAATACTTGCTTTTATAATAGATCATTCTAGACATATGTATGTTCTCAGAGAACGCCTTTGCACCATATATTGATTTAATTGGTCAGGAGAAACACGAAAGGAAGTCACCCGGCTTCGATAATCTCGAGCTACTACATATCATAAGTAAAGGAACGGGAAATACAGATAATGATCTCGAGAGTTCGGGTTAATAGCGCTATAAGTACGACCCAGAGCATTAAGCTCAAGTGATAAATGCAAAGATCCTGAATGCCTTTCAGTGTCAAAGAAACTGACATATGGATAATTTAAAGAGTTACAATCGGCTATACTGCAGGGCCGCGCTCATTCCGCTCTATTACCGTCATAACAGTACGTGCACCGTCACTCCCGCTTCGACTTTGGGTACTATCAATACTTCCTGCTGACCCCATTCTAGTCGCACGAGGCTTTTTCGAAGTGCTCGCAACTGAATCGATTGACTGCATTGTGCTTATCGATCCCCCATCCTTCCTCCAAAACTGGTAACCAGACTTTCTGTGAGAATGCGCGCTTCCTCGGGTGCTCGATGAACCGGTGCGGGAATGGTGTGAGTTTGATGATGATGGATTTCGAACGTGTTTTTTCGTCTCGGGGCGTTTCTTCGGCTCAGGTTCAACAGGAGAGTACGGAGGTGGGTTCATTCGTCTTTGGGGAGATGCCAGGGAGGTTATATCGTCGCGGTCAGGGAGTGACTGCTTTGAATCTACAGAACGACGAGGATTTGACCTAGTAGCAGTAAATGGAGTGATGATTTCTGCAGGATCAGCAGGAAGGGCGTGATGCAGTAACGGACCGGGTGACCGAGCGGCGGCAGCGGAAGCGAGTGATAACGAGTGCAGGCTGACTGCTGAATTGCCCGAAGGCGCTTGTGCAGTCCTGATTGAGTATGGTGAAGTTGACATGGTAGCGGAGGTCTGTGGGAAGCCGGGCGGAGCTGGTGGTACAACTGCTGCGCTGGACTTCTGCTTTGTGGGCGACATCATAGCAGACCCATTTCCGTTGGATTTGAAACCGTTGCCGTTGGACATTGCTGTGCGTTGTTGGCGCCCACGGCGGCGAACAAACCATATGAAAGTTAGAGCTAGTACCACGAGACAGACACCGCCAATCACGCCGCCAACTATTGCACCAACAGGAACAACAGGCTTAGATGACGGCGGCGGCTGGCTAGACGTGCCTGGGGTTGGGGTTGGGGAACCGTTGACATTGGGTTGATCTGTTGAGATCAAAAAAAATGAATGATAGATGGCTTGTTAATCGTTTAGAATAACTTACTATCCTGTGCAGTATTGCTTGC
Source organism: Hygrophoropsis aurantiaca (assembly GCA_021014935.1). Taxonomy (NCBI): domain Eukaryota; kingdom Fungi; phylum Basidiomycota; class Agaricomycetes; order Boletales; family Hygrophoropsidaceae; genus Hygrophoropsis; species Hygrophoropsis aurantiaca. The sequence goes on from MU267743.1 coordinate 26,531, forward strand.
TAGTGTAGCATCAAAAGTGCCATCCGTCCAGTTCTGCGCTGAAACTCAAGTTGAATAATCAGGCCCCCAAAGGAACGCGAGAGCTACTCACGATTGGTTGTGGCCCATAAGGGAATAGCGGCCACATTGCCAGGAAGACGAAAACCCGAGGTCCAGGGAAAATATCTATGGATTGATTAGATAGGCCTGGGAAGATATCATGCGAGGAGCCATACTCGGTGGTCGAGATATCTCCCTGCTGACACTGATTTGTCCAACTGTGCCAGCTGAAAAAGCTGTTAGTTATTATCGAAAGTGTCAAAACAGGCGAAAATACCTTATCACATTTCCATCATAACAGAACGTACAAGCACTCATAAGATTATAAGCTGCCCAGGAGCTGAAAGTGGACAACAAGGATGAGCTTAAGCCAGATATCAACCATTCGTAACCATACCAAGAGCAAGCATTCGCAGTGGTGCTATTCGGAGCATAGCTGTTCTCTTGAATAGATTGATTGAACGTAAAAGCTGATCAGAATATGAGCGTAAACGAATGGATGATGCGTATAGACGGCAGTACGGACAGAACGATGGTAAGCAAGCTTGGACAACTAGGTTTACAACGGTGCATGGTGTCTGATTTTCCGTGTTGCTCGACCACGGCTGTGATGAACAACTGGTGCTCGATGCAGTGGTATCCGCCCGAACGAATGGAACAGTCAGGAAGAAGACGAGCAGATATGGTCGCTGATATCGTGCAGCCATATTGACCTAACGGATGGGCATTCGAGATGGGAATGGTCTGCGAGACAGAGAGCAATTGAATGCCCTTTGTTGCCAAACGCCACACAAAGTATGGACGGGAAGTATGAGCGGCGAATGCTTACACACAGCTCTACTGCGGGATATAACTGCCGCATGCCCAATAACCGGTGGCATGGAGTTTCATGGAAGCCTGAAAAGGGGGTAGTTCGGAGGTCATATTTTGAACGGCGGGTTACAGGGCCGCTACTAGATGGGTTAATTATGCCTTTCCCATCAAGGTAGTCACGACCCAAGCAAACCCGAGAACACACGTCTTTCATATCGAGAAGTCATCGGGGCCTTCCCAAAAGGCTCAGCGTCAGATTAGATCAATTGTGATGAAAATGTCTGGTTCGAATTAGAGACAGTGTTAGTTGTCAATGGTACACACAAGAAGTTATAGTTGAGTTCAATTACTCGCAGGTTGTGCATTCAAGGCGGTGACTTTGAAGGTATTCCATGGTCTACCAATCACCCAACTTATCACAGCTTCAATATGCATCACAGTGTGATGTCCATATTATAAGAAGATGGTAGATAAAAATAGAGGTCGGGTCAAAGTTGTGGCATGGTTCAAGATAGGAAGATTGTAGCGGCTCGGTTACCCAGCTTGACGTTGCGAGAATGGTTTTAAAGTTGGGATATGGTATTGAAGGTGAACATGACTGCTAGATTGTTGTCGCGTTGGTGACGGTATAGATCAAAGATTGACCCCGGAGGTGAAGAACTTGAAGGGTTTAGCAACACTGCCACCGTGTTGTGGCCCTCTTGATTCTGTGGGTCCAAGTTTGCGACATACTATCTTCCTTGGTTGGTCCACAGACTCAAACACCGGATTTATTCAATGAAACTCACATCGGCTGCGTTATGTATATATATCCAGATACTTGGCTTCTCTCCCCTTCCCTCGGACGAAGCAGATTATCGGTAGGTTCCGCCTCTAAGTTAATCTCGATTATGAAAACTCATGATCTTGATAAGGAATGCTAGTGTTCAGCAGGCCGCCGAATATACAACTTGCTGTGGTTGAGGGCTTCTACCGCGATAACCTGTAGAATCTTTGTGAGATGTGAAGAATGAAACGTGTTGTTACTGTTTTACTGAAGATGTCAGCTCCATGTGACACCAATTGAAGGCGTTCTCGAGCGGCTGTGATCAAATGATGGGTCCTGTTTCCTCGTTTTTAGCTCGCCAGTCAGCAGGTACAACCAGCGCTCTCGCGATAGGCTCAAGAGGACCCACATCTGGCTGTGCGCTGCCCTGCAGAACTTGGTCTCTTCGTTTGGTCTAACGACACCTTTGACCTCAGCGTAGATCCTCGTCCTCCGAGTCTGACTTAGCATGGCCATACCAACTCCAACGACTTCGCCTTCCAGTTCTATGGCGACTAGAATATTTCCAAGAGCGCTGAAAAGCGAAGCCACCTGTACAGCCGACTACAGCTGGATGAACAATGCTGAAGGCCAGTCGCCTTGCCTCGTGGTGGCATACGTTGAAGGAGCATGTAACGGAGACGGCAAGTCTCTGAAGCTATGAACACAATTTTGCCTTCTAAGCGGTCCTGATTATAGATTGGACTCAACCCACCTTATCTGTCAGCGCTCATTACGATCCCTCTAGTATTTCGAACGCAAATGCTTGCTATTGGTGAGTGTTCTTGAGGCATCGCGGAGGGACAACACCCTATTTACCCTGTGCCATTAGCTCTTGGTCTTCCTATAATTTGTTAATGGCTTGCACTTTGTGCCAAGGTCCTCAGTTCTCGGATAGTTTACTGACGTGAGTGATTTCGTTTTCTTTTCGCCTTTGATTATTAATTCTTCTCCCTATAACCAGCTGGGCGGAATTTTACAAGCCTGCATGTCCATCGTCTTATTATGACGTGTACGCTATCTCCATCTTCATTGCTACACCGTGATTCGAATCAATGTGCACAGCTACTTTCCTACTGGTTATACACTGGATACCAGTTCTTCAATACCCTTCTGGGCATCAATGAATCGTAAGATTTTCGTTGATTGTTTTGATCTCTGCATGATTGATTCAACCATAGCTCAAAACTGGACCAACGCGCAGTTCAACGTCAATCAAGCACAGACAATTGCCGAAAATAGTGCGTGTCACTCCGTTGTCTTTGGCCTAGCTCTTGCTGACTCCAACAAACAAGACTACACAGATCTCACACCTGGAACCACCCCATCAACCGCTCCTCAAGCCACTAGCTCCCCATCCCTGACTGTTGGCGCCATCGTCGGCATCGTTTTGGGATGTATTGCATTCATTTTAATAGTCGCTGCTGTAGTATACCTGCTATTCCAAAAGAGAAAGAGCAAAAGGCAGAGCATGCCTTCTTTTATCATCGGTTCTGTGGAAGATGAAGCCAGCTCGATGTTCCCTCATTCACAATGGCCATCCAGACCAGAGTACATTCCTTCGACCGTTGGTTCACCTCCTCCCATGTCGATGCAATCATTCGGACAAACCCTCACTCAACACCCGATGCAGCACTTCGGCCAATTGTACGCGCCGCAGCCAGAATATCCTTCGATAGCATACTCATCTATCCCGCCTGCTGACGCCCCCACTATGTATACCTCGATGTCTAAACCGAACGCAATTCCTTTAGTGTAGATAAATTTCGCCTTCTCTATGGACATTTAAATTTTTATGTACAAGTCTCGTGGTGTACAGCGACAGATCGAGTTACAAGGTGTGCAATTACATCCAAAGTTGATGATCCAGTCATCAACTGTTGATTCTAGAATTACTTTTACACTCTCCAAGCTGTTCAAGCCCCGGAATCGTAGGAGACAGCCAGTAAATTCGTAAGCTAAGAGGCAAAAAGCCTACCGGCGATATATCAATTATACACAACTTGAAATCCACTTTGATCATAACTCAAGTCTCAATGTCACCAGCAAGTTACAAATAGTAAGTTAGTACTTCGACGAGAGTGATGACTAGAAACATGTACGTCAAAGCATTTAACCTATCATCAGGAACAGCACAGAGGCATTTCATTTTTAAAGCTTGTCGTCGAGATCAGATGTATAATTCTCATCCAGATCAAGGTACTGCAAGATAAGGGGTCGTGAGGTCTGGTGACTCAACGAGCATTGATATATGTAGCCCGACCATGATGGCATTCACTCGAGATCTCATGAGTCACAGTACCAGGGCCGCGGTCGTGCCTGATAACCCATGAGGAACGGAGCGCGCGACATGAGGTTTGTTGATGAACCTGGATGAAATATTTGCCATCAATATGTAACATTTTCGAGGGCGATATCTGATCAACGTTAACACATTGTCTCCGTCACCACGGCGGCGGCTTGCGCACCCATCAATTGGGAATGTAGATGCTGCATAGAACTTAACTGAGAACCGCGTAAAAGGCCACAATTATTCGAGAGGTGAGACATCAAACCCATCTCTTCGTGTGTCGTTGTTACACATTAACGTCTCATGCGTAATTTGTGTCTCCTACGTGCTGGTTTCTCGCGATCTCGTCTTTGGCGGCAGAGATGGGACCGCTTCCAATCGGAGATGGGACAGGAATATAGAAGCTCAAGCGCTCATTGCGCAAGACAACAAAGAGGTGCTTCTTGATTGAGCGCCGAAGGCCCTTTACTTGATGATTTATCTGTAGCCTCACTTACTCATACCTCCGGCAGGAAGATGTAAAATGGCGGTAAATCGGGGGATTGTGGTATTGTTTCGAGTTCAGCAGGAAATTTGGGCTGGGATGCATTCCTGGAATACGAGAATGGACCAGATGTCGGACGTGCAGCGGCTATGAAAGTGTTATGGATCAAAATGTCAATTATTAAATGAAGATCATGTATTTGTCGCACCGAGAGGGCTCATCAGTAAAAGAAGTCCCCGAAATCGACGATTGGATGAATGGAAGAGCTAAACAGGACAATGTTGCGCGGTGATATATAATTCTAGGTGCTGATACGGTGAAAGCGACAAAGGGATCTTCGAAATCAAAATCAAGTCTTGCGTGAAATGACGGCAAATATGAGCGCAATAATCATTATAATCATGTCCGAGGTAAAGTGACCGCAGGGAGTTACGATTGTGATTCATTCATAGCATCAAACGCAGCTTTCATTGTCTCTGTCACCGTTGGTGGCACGGTTATCCTTTGTCGCTTGATAGAAGTGGCGTCGCCACCATCAATATCCATGGCATCAGTTTCCTCGGATTTTTGCTTCCTTTTCGTGGCAAGAAAATGCAAGTAAGCAAGACTGTACTTGGGAGCAGGAGTCCGCGCAACGTTCATCGGAGGTGCTGCAAACCATAAAACCTCATTGGTTTCAGGAGAGCGATCGAATAATTTCGCTGGGGCATACATTAGGCTGGCTGGTGAGAAAACAAAATAAAATTCAGATTGGCCTACCAGTTTCCGCGGGAAGCTTGTCGATTATTGGTTTGACCGATAGATTGCCTGCAGCTGTCAACATTGTCCTATCCCTGGTATCCTCAGTACCCCCATGAGGCCGTTGGGTCTGCAGTTGTGGCTGAGATGGAGGGTATTGGAAATATGGAGGCGCAGGTGCTGCTGCTGCTGGGGTGCTGGCGGGCATAATTTTTCCGGTGCCAGCAGGTGCAAGATTACGCTTTGTTCTCTTTCTTCCGGTACTGCTACCCTCTATCTTGTCGCCGTCCGCCTTTTCGATAGGCTCTCCTATGCCACCTGGCCCTTTGACAGCCCCCTTTCCAACAAATGGACTCGCGACCTTGATCGGGTAGACCGAACGCTCGAATGCGTATATGGGCATGAACTCCTCGTTCTGTCGAACTTCTTCGGGTATACAGGAATTCCAGTTCTTGATCCTCACGAAGAGTCTCTCGCGGTCGTTGTACCGGGCGTCACAAACATACAATGGCCACCCTGGATACCAAAATGGAGGACGTGGACGGCCGCGGATATGGCGCGCAGTGAACTGGCAGGCGATTTTCTCAATTACGTCCTCCAATGAGTGGTCAGCAAAATGACCTGAAAGAGAAGTTCAAAAGCTGGATTCACCAACACCAAAGATGAGGCCTACCTGTTTTGAAGACTTCTCCTTCCATAAATCGTTGGTGAGCGGGGTGGAAAGTCTGATAGGCGTGGTAAGCACGAGGCGGGAGCCATATAGTAGAATCCCTTACCTGTTCTGGCCGGTAGTACCAGCAAACAGTGATCCCATGCTGCCCCCTTTTCGCGCTGCGCCCAAAAAATATTCAATAATAAAGCGATATAATTGGAGTGAAGGAGATTTACGGTTCTTCGGATAGCCAACACTTGAAAACCTGTCCTATGATCGGCTGGCTCGGGTCATCCGGGTTGCTGAGGTGTAACCAGTCTGCCAGGCGTATACTCCACCCTTTGTAATGTACCTCGTCCACAACGGTACGATCCTTAGTTGAAACACGGAAGGAAGTTACCCCAGGAACGCCCTCAGAATCCGTGGAATGCAGCGGACGAGCTGTGCCAGGACCTGCGCGAAGGGAAGCGAAATTGGTTGTAGAAGAATAAGGTGGTCCAGCAAGCGGTAATGAGGATGTCAATGCTTGATACAACCGCTGAACAAACAAAATAACTTAGATCGCCGTTCTCGGTATCCACAGACGGAGATGGACCTACTTGCAAAAGGAGTACTCGGCCATACGGCTCGGTACGAGGCTCATGCCATCGTCGTGCTTTCTCAAAAAGTCGCGCCATATCAAGATCAAAGTCTTTAGAAGTCTCGTAGCTTTGAGATTTGACACGCCCCTGTAGGACATGAATCTAAACGCCCGCACTCATATGGAGAAAGGTGTTTACCTCGATGAGTTTCAATGACAGGGGAGACTTGGGGTCTACGTGAGATTGATGATTGGAAACTTAGATAATAGGGTACTGACTTGATAAGATGTAGTTGGAGACGATTGCTCCTCGGACACATCTTCGAGGGCAACGGCCAAACGATTTCCACTAAGGAATGTTTCATTATCAGTGGTCACGTAATCGAAGGAACTGACAAGGACGCACATAACATCTTTGTGAGATTTGATGGTGTGTACGATTTCCACCAACCGTTCCTGGTCACAGGTGATTAAGAGTGATATTGGCCCATCTTGGAACAAAGGACATCGCAGAGATGAAACAAACACTTACCTTGCTGACCTCGGGCATCCACCCCAAATCTCCAAAACCTTCCCAGCGAGGTAGACTCTTCTCTAGTTGCCTGACAATCTCCTCGTTAATACCGCTACTCTCTTCTCCGCCACCTGATCCCATTGTGATGTCCTCGCTCTGTCCCTCAGGCTCAGGCGACATCCCGCTTACGTCTACGTCTACGTCCGGAGATGATGGTTGCAAAGGTGATTGATGACGAGTAGCAGGTTTTGGGGTCTGCAGCGCGGGAGTTGAGGTAGTACCGAGGTTAGGTACAGCAGTTCTCGGTGGAGCTTGTGTCGTGCTTGCTTGCGGTACAGATGCAGCAGGTACGGTTCCGTGTACCTTCTGAGCAGAGGAAGGCGGAGGTGAGTGGCGTGGCGCTGGAAGAACACTGCGCTTCTGCCATTCAGTTTGAAGCATAGTCTATGAGCGAAGGCAGGCGCAAGCCGGCGATCTTAGCACTTGCTCCGCGGGAGTGATTAAGAGCCGCTCACCTTCAGCGTTTCAGCATCTCCAGCAATTTGACTATCCGGCTCATTGTAGAATAATGCATTCCAGAATATGAGCGAGAGGTCCGTGTATACGTTTATCGCATCCTTGTATCTGTTCTTCTCCACACTTGAGATGACACCATTAATGCAGCGTGGTTCAGGAATAACCTAGCAGGCCAGAAGTAGAAACACAAATCTCAATCATGCATGTATGCATAACACGCGAAAATTGTTGAAATACCTCATAATATTCCGGCCAATCTGTTCTGTCCACTAGATCCATGTACATATCGCAGAGTCGTCGACGTTTGCCCTTGGGAGGGACAGCAGAAGTTAGAATATTTATTATTTCTTCTATTGCAGCCTTTTGCGCAGCAGTAATAGACATGATGCAGAGTCAGACAGATAGCGGATCCTCGGATTTCCTGGTTCGACGCGGTTGTGGCTGTTGCGAATGAAGCGTTGATTACCCTTATTTGGCAAAAGCTTTGGAAAATAACAAGCCACAACATACTCGGCGGCTATTGCCAATTCTTCAGGATGGTGTGACGCAAGAGTTGATCAATGCCTTCGGACAGATAGATTAATTATCGTGAACGAAATACCGAATCATGAATAGGCTACTAAGTTTACAGATCACTGACCCTTCAAAGATCGGGCCATGTCATGTTACAGCGCCTCTGACTGATCTCTGATTGTCAATGACTCCGTCCAGACCAATTCCAGAGCTGGCTACTTCACGTGAGGTTCACTCTTACTTGTGGCCTATCCGATGACCGTTAATTTTGAGGACCCAGATCGTCGATAACGGTATCTGGTACGTGAGGCCACAGAACCGTAGGGATTCTTTCCAGACATGCTGGAAAGGGAAGTACCCATAACGAGAAGATACGAAATGAGACGAAATGGCAACGAGGCAGGCCAAACGTGGATGACCGTCTCGTTCCGCCGCGATGATCCCGATTGCGTATCTTGCTTGCTGGGAGAGTGGTGAGTCAAAGCTCGTGGGGCATGGGATCCTATATTCCGGGAATTTGGGCATCCATCAAAGTATGATCGATGCCTCGTTTTGAGCGCTGTTGCCCTGTAAACTCTTGAGTTCCTCATCGAGTCATGGACTCGTGGGGCGTTGTGTTTGCCTTCGCATTAACTTCAGGCATTTGGTGAGCCATCGACTCGGGTAAGCCAAGCGACAAGAGGAAAAGGTGTGAGCCGCTGAGGTCGAATGCTAATTTCTCCCGTAAAAACATCGCGCCACGTTGTCTGGACTTTCATAGACTGGACCTCGTTTTTGATACTTATGTCTTCGCACCCTTAGGGTTGACCAGCGGATGCGCAAGAGTATATATAACACGACATCAGTGTGGAAACCAAAACCGCTCCGCCATCGATACCCAGGTTAACATTGACACATACCCATGCAGTGTTTCAGCACCCCTCCCCAGCTGCTGCCCAACTGGCGGCAGCACATGTACCAGGACCATGTGGGGCCATCGCTTTCCCAGTCAGATTCTGCCAGTAATGGCTTCTTGGAGGGATCATCCATCCACAGTGGGTACGATCTCCAGCCATGTTCTCTCCAAGGCGGGGACCCTTCATCGTCGGCGCTTTGCGGTGCGGTATCCCAGCCTATATCAATGGATATTCCCCCATCTCTTGCTGGCTTTCGTACCATAGCCGACCCTCGTGTTTCGTGCGACTGGTCCGAGGCACTTTCCCTCCTGTGCGCCCAACCTTTATCGCAATATTCATATCCTCCTCTCGACAAAAATAGCCCCACGATCAAATATCAGCCACCATCTCCCTACGCCAACGACATTCCCAAGCCTTCTCCTATGGTCGCTTCACCGATTCCATCGCCACGTTTTCCGAGCACCGCAGCGGTATCAGGGCCCTCCACCAAACCTAGCCCGGGCCTTACGCAGTCTATCCGCACAGCGTGCGCTAGCACCCCCCGGAGCACCGCATCGCATGCTGCCAAGGCAGAAGGTGCCATATCCCGCCCGCGCGAAAAGAAACACGGTTGCTGGATGTGCGAAAAATCATTTGATCGGCCCTCAACGCTGAGAAAGGTCAGTGTCGCTCTAATATATATATATATATAAGTTGCATATCCTGGAACGTTTTACCCTCCTTGTAGCATCTCCTCGTTCACACCGGAGAGAAAGGTGACCACCCAGCATTCCAGCTCTATCCCCGGTGGTTGACATCATTGACGTACAGCCTTTGTCTGCGACACCTGCGGCCGCCGTTTTGGAGTTGCATCGAACCTGAACCGTCACGTCAAACGCTGCATTCTTAAGCCAGTCAATTCGGCCCATCAGCCCGGTCAGATGACTCCCTCTGCTGCTTCCACTAGCTCGCCAAACGAATCAACATCCGCCGCTGCAGCAGACCCTAGTAAAGTAAAACCCTCATCCCCAACAATCGCCACCGCTACCGCTGATACTGCGCCGACCGTGCCTCCCGGAAAGGCTTCTCCCCAGAGCAAAAACAAACGTTCTCGTACAAGCGATGGATCATCTTCCCCGACATCAGACGCGGCGGAGCCCAAATTGACAGCATCAACGGCATCTTCTGGGACGGCGTCAAAGCGTCGACGTCGTGCCCCATCCCCATCGCAATGGATTCCAACCTCACTTCTCCCGTTCAACCTTTTTTCTATCGATTTCGCTAAATCTACCTCTGTCCCCCTTCCTCCTGTATCAGCATTTAAAGACACAACTTCGGATGAATGGATCGAGGAACGTAATTCGTGGGATGAGAATGTCGCTCCTACTCCATATCATCCCTGTGGCTGGGGAGGCACTCTTCCAGGCCCAGGCATCGGTTTCGGGGGTAAAGATGTCGGGAACATGGGACTGGTGAGCGGCGGCGCCTTCGTAATGGGAAGACTGGTAATGCTGTAACCAAGGCACTTGACCATCCTGCAGCATAACCCAATACCTTCCTTTTCTTGCTAAACTCATTTCTTGCATTCTCCTTACGGATATCTTGGTTAACCGTCTGTTGGTTGGTTTTCTTGGCCCAGGGTGCTTTCAGATGTCGATGTTCAGATATTGATGTTATGACGGTGTAGTGGTGTTCTTGTCTCTCCTTTCCGTCTCTCTTGCTTTGTCGCTGCGACCAGATCAGATTCTATCTGCAGCATGTAGACTGATATTTATTTATCCCTTGTCGTCTCGTCTATCGAACTGTACCGCTAGCACATCACTGTATCATGCATACTATTTTGCCAGATCTCGAAGTTACGTAAACGGCCCGAACGATGAGATGGCATTGAGAAGGGACGCCATGTTTGCCGAAAGGACTTGAGGGCAGATCGGTGTGAAGCCCTGCAGTGTCTCCCAGAACATTGCATCATCATTCATATATTCATACCTGTTCAGCCACCCTACGGAAGTGACGGAACGTTGATCAATTCGATCTTCGCTTTTACACCGATAACTAAACTTCCAATCAACTTCCAACTTGGAGCATCGATAATGGTAACCACAGAAGACCGTGACTGTGAGCTGTAACCAGGGAGAAATTCCCCACTTTATAACTAACGGCAGGCATTAGAATTATCAAGCCTTCAAAAGACAGCACTGACCTTCTGTATTACAACTCCAAAATTAACAAATAACTTTCATGCGTTTGTTGTGTCTGTAAGAAGACACACTGTAGTATGCATAATGGGTGTGTTATCGAAATGACAGTCGTCCGATCTGATCACTGCAATAGCAAAACTATGTGGCGAAGCGTAAAGGTCTGAAGCGAGCACACTAAGACCACCGTATCACGATGGTATCGGCGCGATTGCCCGCCCATAACGGACTGCTATACAGCCCAATAAACACTTATTTTCGCCTTTGTAATGTCCAGTCGACGCGTTGGAAACCGGGCTCTCATCCACAAGGTGATACAATCCCCGACCTTGAGACTGCGGACAAAAGTACCGTTCAAAGATTTCCACCCCTGTCCTCTTGCCTCTGCCTCGAAGGCAGCCGTTGATCCCTCTTCTATGCTATCGAGGTAGTGCCAGACAACGGTGTGGTGGTGAACCTTGTTTTTGGCGTGTATATTTCGCTGCAGATGTGTCGGAGAAGGAAGAAAGGGATGTTCTGATCCAAAATGCCTACGATCGAATTCGAATGCGCCGACGAGCTCGGGCGCGTCTGACTCCTTGAACAGAAGATATTCAGGCCATATTATGTTCTGATGCGCGAATTGGAAGACATCAGACCGAAGAGTCTCGACGTCGGCATCGAACCAAGTTGAAGAGCCATTGTACGTCCCACGATTGGCGATCTCGTTGGACCATCCCTGGTCTTTGCTCCAAAGTTCGAAGATGACCTTCCGGGCTGGATACTCTCCTCTGGGAGATAGCCAATTTTTCTGCCTCAGACCCGTACTGTCTTCTCTGCAGCCCAGAACATACTCCCATACTCTTTCTATCTCTTCATCTGTATCCTCCAGAGGTACGGCAGGTAAAGCAATGTTGATATCGGTGCCGTAGATCGCAAGCGGTAAAGTACGCATATACATTTTATCACCACCAGAATTTCGTCTTTGGGATGGGACACTATCCCGCCAGGCAATGGTGAGAGAGCTGTGAGGCCAGTAGGATGCTTCGTCCAATATTCCGTCGATTAGCTCGATGGGCAGAGAAGCTAATGATTTTTTGACGAGTATGATATCTGCGACAGTTGGCTGATATTGCATTGGGCTCGTCTACACTTGTTCCGTGCTGAGCGCCTTTTACGTTCATGCCAATGCATACCCTTTGAGAACAAAAAAAAAAGGAGTCAACAGATCAAACGGGACGAAATTCACGAATCACGATGGACTGGACACACAGCCACATCCTATATCTGAACGTGGTTATTTTTATGCCACCCACTTCAAGTCCGCAACCATCACAATGTCCTCGACATAAGTAAGCTCGAGGTGTAGTACCTTTACTGTCCAGTCAAGTTGAGAGCACACGTCAAATGTCGATCCTCGCACATACTTGTTCACCACGCTGTCACATGGGACAGCTTGAATTCCGAACAAAATGATTAAGTACCGCGGAAAATGCATCATTTGTCGAAGCTGAATTCAGTATATTCCATGGGTCAGGTCCATAGTTTCTTGTCCCATAACGGATATCAAAACCTCGCCAAAAGATATGCCGCCGCATGTTGTTTCGTGCACATGCACACCCGACAGCCCTTCATTCCTCTCTGGTAAACCGTTTTGGTGGTAAAGTCATCTGTTTGATTTACCATTGCTATCCAAACGACATTGACGCTACGACATTTTCAGCGCTTTCAATTTGAGCTAGTTCTTGTGCTATTCAAAGGCTTTCCCTTTCAAAGTAATCCCATGCGACAGAATGGCACAATGAGGATTGGCGTTGGTCATGATTCTAAGTCTTTACTTACAAAGTTCATCCCATGTGGGGGTCGGCCTCGATCAGTTACCTTCATTCTGCCCAGATCATCTCGCTACTTTCTTCGATGAAGCACAGGTCACAACTTCTCCGCAGGCAATATTCGGTCGTGGAACTTCCAGCCGAGGGTATGCTGTTGGTGCGCAGGAGCAATTTATACCCCCAGCTAATTGATTGAGCTCCCCAGTTCATTTACCACATTACCGCTAGAGTCGATTTACTCTGACTCTGAGTACGCCATTTTATGAGCCTCGGTGTTGACATGAGGCTTGGCCCTAAATCATAACAAATGATTTTGCTTGGATGATGAAAGCTAGCACGAGAAGAAGCTACAGGCATCAGATGTCGGTCATCCACGGTTGTATACTCGACCTCGATGCTACGGATTCGTCTACTGCCGTGGCATGCACCTTCAATTTATAAAGCGTAGCTTTGAAATATCTGCGCCAACAAACTTCCCTCATCTACACTTCGAACGACTCATGGTCCTGATATTGTATAATATGACAGCCCCAACACGTTGCGGATGTGTTGAAGCAGATGGGCGCCAACGATGTCATCACCACGGGGTTTGATGTTGATTGCATTGGCGCTGATACGGGTCATTCGAGCACAGGTCGCGCCGACTGCTACCAACACAAGACAGTTTGCTGCGCTTCCAATGATTTCTATGTAAGCCTATCTTTATCCTGCTCTGGTTTTTCTGTCGCTAATCGTTTTGACTAGAACACGGAACGGTCTGCTCGTCCGGTGGTGTATGAGATACAACCCTGATACCCCTGTTGCCTAAGGGGGCTGAAGACAGGACATAGCCGGGAAAAGTGATTCTTCAATGGACTTTGGTTCTTGTCGCCATTTGGAACAACAACGAACTATCTTCGACAAATCGTACATAGGGATCGGCTTATGGTGCTCCATTTAATTGATCGTTTTTACTCATCTGGTAGCTATCAGTGGGTTAATATTCAGTGTTACTTCATCCACTCTGTGCTTGAATGCTGAGCGCTGAGCGCTGAGCGCTGAGCGCTGATCGTCGGTCGATTATTTATTCTGTTCGGATCATCTGGATCATCTTGTTAGTTTCTTCGATGTAGTCGTGCGCCACGCAACGTTGGGTCAGGCCGGGTTGGGTCGTTGCAGCTTGCAAACATATCTACGACTGTTGGTAAGTAGGAGCAAATTTATGTCGCCAAGCTGATAATTCATAGGTCCCCCAGTTTATTCACCACCTATCGCTCTGGTGTCGAATTGTGCTGACTCGGAATCCAGGTTCAGTTGCCGCAGTCACTCTCCAAATTATCTGACACCATTATGAGGCTCGGAGTTGATGTGGGGCTTGGCCCTCCACGGACACCAGATGCCGGATCATCCACTCGACCTCGATGCGACGGACATCTTCCGCCGCCCCATGCGCCTTCGGTTTATATAGCGTGCCTTTGACATATCTGTCCCAAATCCCCCTCTTTTCCACCTCGCACAACGCATTGAACCCAGCCCCTCCACACTTCACTACTAACGATGGTCTCTCGCATCTTTGCTATCCTGCCTTTTGCCCTCGTCGCTGTCGCACAGACAGCTCAGCAAGCTTGTGACGCCAATGTCAATCTCGTCAAGTGTTGTGATGGCGTCCAAAAGGTACATTGTGTTTAATCATCTCTTCGCTCTATCTTGGCACCAATGTTTACTATCTGGGATAGCCTCATCACGTTGCGAACGTGCTGAAGCAGATTGGCCTCACCGACATCATCGGAAACTTCTCCGGGGTTGTTGGTGTTTCTTGCATTGGCGCTGATACTCGCTCTGGTCGCCCTGACTGCTATCAACGCAACATGCTTTGCTGCCCTGACGGTGATTCCTGGGTAAGTCTTGTCCTGCCCCGCCCTTAGTTTTTCTGTTGCTGATCATTTTGACTGGAACATAGGACGGTTTGATCATCCAACAATGTGAGCCATACAACACTACCGCTACTGCTTAAGTTGGGGGAGGGGGTTGAAGATAGGGGATGGTCGGGACAAGTGATTTTTCAACGGACTTTGGGTTCTTAGGGACTTTATATTTTTTTTGGAGCAACAGTCAACTACGTTTCAACTGCAGGTATCGGGGTAACTCGTACTTAGGGATTAGCTTACGGTACTGTGCTCCATTTAATTGGTCGTTTTTGCTCATCTTGGTAGCTAATTGGGCCTGGGTTTATATATATGTGCGATAGTGAAAACCGCCATATATCGATCCAAACTTCTCTCTTGCCCATTGCAGTCACAAACACTACCTCGGTTGAGGCACCAGCCATCGCCCTTCGACTCTTCCTCCTCGCTGCTTCTGATGAATGCGGGTTCGAGGACCTCACATATGATTTCTATGTGCAAGCTTTCACTGTTTACGAGGACAGCATCTCCGAGAGCCGCGCGCAACTGCAAGCGATCACACTGATCATTGGGACACTTCAGCGTGCAAGAGTGTTTGGAGAGGATAACTACGATACCCTGATAACGAAGGCTGCACTACATGGGGCTAAGTTACTGAAGAAGCCTCATCAAGCCACGGCGGTAGGGCTTGCGAGCCACTTGTGGTGGCAGGAGCCAGCTGCTGAGGAGGAAGGCGAAGGTCCGAAAGAAGAGCCGCAGCCTCAGTCGAAAGAGGATGGGGAAAACGCCAAGGCTGTAAGTGTCAGATCCTGGCATGCCGCTGATGGGCTGTTCTGACCCTCTGTGCAGTATCCTCACCAGGATAGTAAGCGCGTTCTCGAATGCCTTCAAAAATCGCTCCGCATTGCCAATTCAGCGACAGAGGAGATCGTCACTGTCCAGCTATACTGCGATACCCTCGATCAATACCTGTATTACTTTGACCGCGGTGCACCAGCCGTAAGTTTTCTTCATTCCTTTCCTTCTACCTGTAATATTTGAGTTTTTTGTCGCCCGATATACCTTTAGACCTTGCTTTTATGCTCTTTCTCCTTTCGCGTACTAACCCAACAATCCCCGAACAGATTGCACCCAAATATATAACTTCCCTCGTTGAACTCATCACCTCTTCCATCGACGCTATCTCCTCACCAGACGTGCACCCTTCGCAGCGAGCGCCACCCGGTCTCCTTGAAGGTGTCCAAACCCCCGAAATGATCACGCGGCATTTCAGGGCAACTCTTGTGTACATCCAAGAGGAAAAAGCTGCAAGTGCGGGCGAGAATGGATCGGGAGGCGGAAGGTGGGATGAGGTAGAAGTCGTCGGCGCATTGTTGAAGATGGGCCTTGCGCGGTGATCGTATCCACATATATTGTGCATGAGTATGAGCCGCGACGCATACGGTGTACATGGCAGCTTGTGATAGCGCGTCGGGGTTGTGGTGTGTGTGGACTAGTTCACTACCGATATCCATGTTGTTGTGGTTATAATGAATCCGCTAACACTTGTAGTTTGTCTACCTGGCTGAGAGCTGGATATCCAGCTTGTAGATAGTTCTTGTATTTATCTAATTCCCCCGGTTATAGCATGTCAGCTTAAGATCGTGAACTTCAAGATATTCGTGGGACAGTCGAACATCTGAAGGGCTTCATCATCATCAGTCAGACTACCATCGTCATCAGTCACATCATCATCATCATCATCATCATCATCATCAGACCACTTTTAAAATTTGCGCGTGCTCAGTTTCGCCGAGCTTTCTCCGTGCCTGCCAGGTTTGTTTTGCACCGCAGCGTACGACTCCTATGCTTATGTCGATGCGGTCAATTTTGCCCGCATTTCTCCTATGTTCTCCTATGCTGCTTTAAACCTGAATTCTGCTTTCTTCAGTGCATGTTCTCTGTAATCTCGCGCTTATCACTTGTAACTGATAAATACGGAAATTGGCAGTCGCGAAATAACGTCCTGGGCCAGGAGCCAACTGTTCTCCTTACTTAAAAGGTCATTGGCACTTGACTATCAGCCATCACTATGTCCGGTAGTAAAAGACCTCTCTCGCCACCCAACTCTCAAGGAAATCCCCCTACTCGGGCCAAACTTGAGGACACTTGCCAGTCCTTAAGCGAATTGTTCACTATTCAAGACAGCACTGATCCCGCGAAACATGAAGCAATGGATAGTGCCATCATCAATGAGATCAAACTTATGTCCAATGGAGATATCTTTGATCCATCCCAAAATTCTCTTCCATTGATATTACTCCTTACCGTTATAGTTAAACACTCCGAGAGTCAATTGAACGTCGAGTACAGCGAAAATATTTCGGCAATGGGGTTATTGGGCAGTTATCCTGCATTGAAGCAAGAGCTGTTAAAAGCTTGGCAAGCCCAGAGTTTTAAATCAATAAGATGTCTGGGTACGCCTTACTGTGCAACTTATACATACTAGCACCTCATGTCAAGTGTTATTCTTCACTGTGCTTTAGAAATCCTCCAACCGTCTAAAGTGAAACCCATATCGCCAGAGAAAGGTGAGTTCTTCGGTTCTCATTTGGAAATAGCCGCTGAGCACTCGGAACTGCATTATGGCACCAGAGTTGGACATAGCGGTGATGACCCAGAGCCGAGGTACTGTTCCTGTGCGAACTTATCAGTTAACTTTGTTTTACTAATGACTTTGCCTCAGCAACCGAATTGTCCTGGCAACGGGATTTCACTGGAGATGCACACGAGTCTCTATGGTGTTTCATAGCCCACCATTTTGAAAAAACCATCAAAGACGATAAATGTTATGCACGTTACACCGCCATCGTGCAGTCGTCCGGGACGGGAAAATCGCGCGTCGTCGACCAAATGAGCAAGGCTCATTTTGTCATTCCAATGAATCTTCGAGATGGATATTATGGTTCAGCATTTCCTTTTGTGCACTTGTTTTTTTCCCTCTGACGAGTATCCGTCGCGCTTGTTAGGATACCCCCCGCCAGATGAACAAGTACAAAAATACCTGTGCCACGCCAAAGGACATGCCGAGTCTTTTGATCGTGCCTGTGGCTTCCTTACTGCTCTGTTCAAGCAGACACTACTGGTGATCACAAACTTCTCAAATGTCTCAATGGGATCCACCAACCTGCTTGCCATGGACACAGGTGACGATCAGGAAAAACTGGCAGCGCGTTTTCGCGAGCACATGGCGGAAGGCATGACCATCCATTCTCATGGCTCTTCGCGAACCGATTTTTATGACGCGGTTGTCCATCATGCGGAGAAGGAGGTCAAGGTTGCCTACATTACTACATTTAATATTTCACTTACACGGGATTGACAGACTGCTCTTTGCGTGGCCTATAGGTTGAAGCATACAAATGCCTCGAATAGTGGTTCAAATTACATGGCAGTTTCTCCTACTCAGACAGATATCGCCGGGTTCCCGTGTTACAAGGCGCTGAAAGCGCTGGTCAAGGCCATGAACCCGGCAGTATCACCTGAATCACCAACCGTGAAGCAACGCCCTACAGCTCAACAGAAAATGGTGCAAACACCAACAGTGATCCTTGCATTCGATGAAGCACACACCCTCACCTTGGACCAGTCTACAGGGCATTGGTCCAACTTCACGGAAATGCGCCGTGCGCTGCGAGTCTTGAAGGACCTTCCCATCTTCTCTCTGTTCCTCTCTACCACCGGCAAAATATCACAATTTGTGCCTCCCAGAAACGTTGATCTATCGTCAGTCCGGATCCACAACTACCTTTTCACGCTTATCACGCCCTTCGTGGCCCTCGGATTTGACCAGTTGGTCACCAAATTGACGTTTTCCGATAAAGCTGGGATATTTGATGAATTTACGAGCAATAAGTGTATCGCGTACTTTGGGCGTCCTTTGTGCGTGTCTCATAAAATCACCTGGGATTCTTCTTGCTGACATGAACGCACAGGTTTGGCACGCGTTTTGACTTCGACGATGAGGGGACCAGGAATCACATTCTCCAATTCGCTGCATGGAAACTAATGGGCGGTCAGGAGATTGTACCAGCACGCGACCTAAAAATCGCACAAAAATTAGCTTGTCTATCCTCTCGTTTGCCCATTGAGTTTACCTCAACCACTTATACGCACCCAGAGGAGATGGAGCAGGTGGCAGATCACATGCGGTACTGTCTCCAGGTCGATCCTGGTTTGGAGGGCATGACGACAGTGTCACCTTCCGAGCCACTTCTATCCGAGGCTGCCTACTGGATTATGCAGGACAAGGATTTTGATGCACCCCGATCACTTCAGACTATCCTCGGGGGCTTCTCTGTTCACAAAGGTGATCGTGGCGAGCTGCTCGTCATGCTACTTTTGACGCTTGCGCGTGACGCCTCTGTTGGTCCTCCTGACAGGGATGGTATGCCAAAACGCAGATGGACAACTGTCCCAGAATTCTTCAGTTGTCTTTTCCGAGCTCAAACCGACATATTAAACCCTTCTATTGGACAAGTGGTTGGTCCAAATGGGGTTTTAGAAAATTCGATGACGTTTCAAAAACAATTTAGCGGAGCCCATATTTATTTCAATCATATTATCAAGGTTCATCAGCAATCCTTCTTGGACACCGTCCTCCTTGCTGGACTGTTCTATCGTGGCACCGCAGTCCTCTGCGGTAGCAGCCAAAGTGCCATTGACGGGATTATCCCGATCTGCATGGGGGATGAACTCAAACCAGAAAATATGAGTGTGATCCTATGGCAGAGCAAAAATGATGCGAAATATACGTCCAGCGTCCAGACATCGCTTTTTGACAGCATGGACCCTTTCGCTCTCGGTATCTTCCCCAAAGACAACAACCACTTCGCGAGGTCAACAACACCTTTGATCCGGATCGTGTTTGCGCTGGCCGCAAAGAAGCCTAGCATCCAAGTCGTGAGGGTCACTGAGGGTGCTGCTGATGCCTTTACGACGTACGATATCTGGTGTGCCGGCCTGAGCCCGGATATTTTTTTTCCCATCAACTTTCTGCAGACGGAGGTGTGGGCATCATTGTTAGAGGCAACATATGGGTGGAGAGACATTTACAAGCCGGATGGTCCTGTGCAGCCAGATCTTATACGTAGTTCAAATCCCGGGGTTGCCAAGGATGCTGGTCACTGGTCTTGGTATCTGGACGCTTTGGTGCCTCGACAGCATGATTAGTAGTAGTTACGCTTCGTTGCAGGAAGCTGATTGAATAGTTATGTCTGCGTTCTCCACTTTATTACTCTTGTATCCCCAAACGTTTCTCATCCGTCTCCTCATCCGTGATCCTTGCCATCAACACGGCGGACACATGTAGCCCGAGACAACAGGGTATAACGCATTGCAATACAAAGGATATATTATCGGTAGGAAAATGATCTCTTGTCATCCTTCTTTCTCGGAAAAAAGATGAGGTCTGGTGATGCTCGAATCGTCACCTGCGAATTATACAGGGTTTATATATATGTGCGATAGTGAAAACCGCCATATATCGATCCAAACTTCTCTCTTGCCCATTGCAGTCACAAACAGCTCGATTGAAGTTCAGGACCACACTAAGTAACACTCAATTATACCACGTACTTTCCGACGACGCTGCCGAATCGACGGGCAATGCATACAATGATGGATCGTTCATCGACATTGTGCCGCCATGTGTGGGCACAGATTGATTTCCACGCTTGCCTGGCATTGATCTAACTGAAACGCACGGATAAACATCCAATTCCAGCGGCCTTACTATCGACTTCATCGCCTACATTCCTGAATAATAACAACACGTCCCCAACAGGGTTTAGTTGCCATAAATTTGGATCAACATCGCGAGGACAGGGAAAATATCCCACCACAGTTTGGTTAGAGTCACCACTAGTATCCAGAGGTTTTCCGAGTCAAGGCCCTGTCGTTCAAGCCCGCATTTCTCCCTGGATACCGACTTCGATCGATGCTGGAGCCTCCGAGTCTCGTACCCAAGCTCTCGGTATGGGAGAGATGCACCCTCACTCTATCTCTCCTTTCTTTGCGTGAGTTCGCGTGTCTTTGAAGTCGCGATAATGATTTAGTCTCGTCGCCTAGCAGCCTTGGTCATGCTATATAATTTTCTCACTTCGCCCCTCTCTGCGCGTAACAAGAGCAAAACAACTCCTCGCGTCATCTTTGATTCCACAGCGCGCTACGTTCTCTCCAAGTGTGATATTCGTCAATTGCAAAGTGTCTCGGGTACAACATATGCGGCGTATAATTCGTGGCTCAAACAGAGCAAGGCCTCTTCCGTTGTAGAGATACTTGACAACGACACACGACTTCTATGGATAGGCCTTAGACGAACTGACCGTGTTTTGGTTTATTGCCACGGCGGAGGGTTCGTTGGCCCTTTATCTGACTTTCAATGTGCATTCTGGGAACACATTCAGGAGGAGCTTTCTCAAAAGGCCCAGGGACAGTCCCTTGGAGTCGCCGTACTTGAATATTGTGAGTAGAAGCTTGCATATCTTCGCATTCGTCCTATTAGGCTAAAACATCAAAGCATTATGGCCGGCTGCCTTCCCATCTCAGCTTACTCAATTGATTACTGCCACCTCCCACATTCTCTCCTCTGGGGTTCAGCCCTCCGATCTGTACTTCGCGGGCGATTCTGCAGGTGCAAATCTCGTTCTTCAGCTCATTTGTCACACCCTCCACCCATTATCTCATTCATCTTCGATACCTCCATCTCCTCTTTCTCTTGATGGCGCACATGCGATCGGCGGAATGATCCTCATCTCTCCCTGGATATCTTTGACCTGTGATGGAGGTTCGTTCAAGGAAAATACGGATCTCGATATTATCCCAGCTTGGCGCTTAGCATCCTGGGGTGCTGCATACCTTGCTCCTATTCCTCCATTACAGCATCCGTATGTGCAAGTTCTCGCTGTTGCGTCTCCAGAATCGTGGTTCTCCGGGATAAACAACTTCGTACGTCGTATATTCATCACGGCAGGCGAGAAGGAAGGTCTGCGTGACGATGTAATTCAACTAAGCAAAACCTTGAGCAAAGTCCACACAGATGTGCGGATCGAAGTACAACCGGGCGGCATACATGCTGATCCCATTTTCGATTTTGCTGCCAAGTCTAATAAGCTGAGTTATGTCACGAGCATGATTATCGATTGGTTAGCAGAAGGATGAGAGTGGGAATCCAGTCTGTACGCTCGTGCAATTGGAAAACATAAACTTTTCAGCGTTGGAGCTTGATTGGGATTGGGGAAAGCTGAATCTCTTGCGTCACGGTGACAAAGTACTACCATTAGGAATGCATTTCGAATCGATCAGATTATTATTTCACAAACCCAAAAATGATAATATAGCTTTCAGTCTATGCCGTAGTGAGGTCGTAGTGGATGTAGCGGACATGCAGTTCTGAAGCCATTGGAATTGTTTAATGCTGCACCACAGCTTGATGCGCACCTTTCATCGTGCCACGTCTGGTTGTTGATTGGGCGGGCGAGAGCACAGGACCACATGACCGGATGTCGGACCTCCCCATCCGTTACACATTATCGGCAGACCCGGGCCTGTCCCCTTCCCGGGTGACAGGAATATGGAATCAGCGTTTTTTCAAGTTTCTTGTTCTCGCCGATTGAAGTTCTGAATCGACTGTGATTAGGACCATGTACACCAAGTAAGACTATGTAAGTAAGACTCACGTACTTTCAGCACCGCCGAATCTATAGGGAACGCATAAGCGTTGACTTGATAGCTTCAAGTTGGCGGAGATCTATTTCTCTTTTACGCTTTACCATCATGAAATAGCGAAAGGGTGGCCGGGATATACGGCAAACAAAAGGTAAGAGCTGCTGAAAGTTATCAATTCACGATCATTGATTGAATCTGATTACGTTGGGACAATAAACCCCAAAGACTAGTCCAACGCAGAATCCCTTACTGCTACGCACTCGACTGAACGATCACAAAACTCCAGATCCGACAGGTCTACCAGCAGATATTCTACTGATTATATTCAAGTTCGTATACGAGCAATGTCGCACGCCAATATCATCAACTTCTCCCAATCATACCACACAGTGGGTTAACGCAGATCCACTTCCGCTGTCTTTCTTTCCCCAATCAATCACTTCAGTATCTTCATTTTGGCTGGATGTCGTGTACATGGAGCCGAAGTTCTGGACGCGTTTCGTTGTTTTCGTCGGCCATACTGAGTTGGACGAAATACCACCCCGGTTGGTCCATGGGTCAGCCCCTCGACATTTTCATCTTTAGCAAGTGTTATGGCAGAATGCTAGCACTTCTCCGCGAGGGCAACCTTGTGGAAAGTTGTATGCAAGTCCTTTCTCCGCACTTTCATTGATGTCGGACTATACGGATCTCCGTTACCTTGCGATCTTCATTACCCCGGCTGAACCATCATTTCTGCGACTCTGCTCCTGATCTCACGTATCTCGGAGTTGATTGCAAAATCAACAACGCCGATCCGGATTCCTGGTCCAACGATACCGTAGAACGGAGTTTTTCGAGTAAAGGGCTTGAAAAATTGCATTTGGATAGTATTTACATTCGCGAAGCCTGGTTTCGCAAGGCTAGCTGGCTGGGAGGATTTCTTGTTTTGCGGAAATTGACAATATCTAGTGGTTCTCCTTTCGTCGGCAAGAACGATACCTCTTATCAAACAGCGCTTAGCCATGTACTCGATGTCACTCGAGCTCCTGGACTTTATCAACTTTCTTCCCTCACCATCAAAGGGCCCGTCTCTATCAAATACGATCGTATAACAGAACCATATGCCTATTAAATCACCCTGATGCTTGACGGGATGTCACAAAGCTCCGTTCGGACTTTCGGCAATGCTTATCGACCTATGAATCTCCATCTTCGCAACTTAGCTCCGAGCTTTGATTTCCACATGTTTCTAAGAGATCCGTGCGATACGACGTGCTTACACTCTGCAATTGCCCCTCATTTACTGATGGGGTGATCACCGGGACAATCTGGAAGTTCTACCCCCAGTTACGGGCCTCAAGCGTAATGGACTGTGCCAAAGTCGCTCCAAAGGCATTCAATTCCCTGGTGGAGAATGATTATCAGAGTCGCGTTGGAGCCACATCTAAACAACTGATGCGGGACTGGCCTTTTGAGCGGACAGAGAATCCACTGAAGACCCTCACTGTTGTTGGAAGTGCTCGGATATCTGCGGTAGATCGTAAGTGGTTTGAGAGCCGTGTTTCGAACTTTGACTGGCAAGCAAAAATAGCTAGGCATAAATCGTCCAAATACATCGATTCTGATAGTGAATGACGTCGATTCGGATCCGAGCTTGTCTGATGTATTTACAAAGTATTGTACGATACCGGAGAACATTATTTAGCACGAGGTAATTTCCATGGTATTATCCAACAATCTGTTACGAACACTGATCGTCATCCATTAGATAAGGTTCATTCCTGTTGGCTCAATCGTACACTCACGACAGAGCGATCGCGCTGGAGTCGTAGGCAATGATGAGGGTGTTCTTGGCCAGTTGTTTGGCAAGTTGCTCGAATAAGATAATATATTTTGTTATATGAAACTTCAACAGAAGCCAATAGGTTGTAAGCTATTGGTTAGCTAAGTACCACAACAAGAATTTTAGTGAACTACTTCGTGAACACACGTTCAATGTCGCTACTACGCTCGCTCTTTTGTTCACCAGTCAACATCCTTGGGTTGTCTACGGTGGGATCAAAATCACTGATTTGGGCTCTGCTAGCGGCCCTGAAGGGGAGTACATAGTCATTTGCTGGCCCAATTTTCGATGATTCGAAAGTTGTAGGATATCCTCTGATAGACTGTCGAGAATTCAACCTGTAAACAATCAAGATCCGATCAGACGGGCACAAGCATCCACTGGAAGGGAAAACAAACGTTGCTAAGAAAGTGTTGGTATAAGCTAACTCAAGCAAATCAGCCGTTGTACAACCATAAATAGCAGTAGAGACTTACCTTTGGAGGTCGACATCTCGATCATTTGGGAAATTAGGGTATTTGGTGAAGCTATATTCTGTTTAATCTCGATAAGGCATCAATAATATTATTGGTCACAATCGAGCGTACTGAGATCATGACAGCGAGAGTCAGGGATCTGTAAGAGATTAAGGATTTAGTTGATATATCCATCCTCACAGGGAATATGCGCACGCTGTGATGAATCCAGTAGTGATGACAAACATTGTCAAGGTGTGTATCACCCTCTCTGTGCTGCGTTTCTTCAGTTATAGTTTAAAGGCAATATAATGATGTCCTCACTGGGAAAACCCATTTCGATTTTGATACAACAGCCAAGAAATTGATGCAGCGATGATGAGATCAATGACACTCGTCGAAACAATTCCAGCGATTGCGATCCACTAGGTCATCCGTATTAAATAAAATATGAGCCAAATGGTCGT
Organism: Hygrophoropsis aurantiaca; assembly: GCA_021014935.1. NCBI lineage: Eukaryota > Fungi > Basidiomycota > Agaricomycetes > Boletales > Hygrophoropsidaceae > Hygrophoropsis > Hygrophoropsis aurantiaca. Next base: position 51,696 of record MU267743.1, read on the forward strand.
GACCACAAGAGGACGGAAGACTGACATATAGCTTTGCATGTGAGGTAATTTCCTGGTCCCCGGAATTCCTAACAGGGTGGCTGAGATTAGTAGTGCTTGGGAACGAGCTCATAGTTTTATATACATAGTATATGTAGTCAAAGCCGCCATCGCTGAAATGTGAATTTTTGAGCGTGATCATTGTTTCCGCCTTAAATTATCACCTACAGGCTGGAAAAAACGATATGCACCCCTTCGGGTATAAAGGTTTAAGCAATCTCGCGCTGTGTACTTTTTAAGAAATACATAAAGTCAACTCACCAGAATGACGCAAAATGTTGACCAGCCCTTGTTTACTAAGGGATTGTGTTAAATTAACATTATGAACTCGATGTTTGACCTACATGTTCGGATACGATACACGAGGAAGCTGGCAAAAATTTCAACACTCACCCATACAGCGATCAGAGAAAAGGAACTCACAGGTGGACAATCAACGCGATCGCTGCCTAATGTGACATCAGTTTCTAACGGAAAGCTTGTAGAAAATGGTCTCACTGTTACGACGGGCTCAGACTAAGATTAAATATTGCATAAATCAAAAACTGCCTCGAAAATCTCAGGGAATGCAACTTACATATATGCTCCTGCAGGTTCAATTATAGTGCTTTAGCCAGTAATAGCGTATGTTTTATAGAATCAACCTACCACACAATGTCCTCAAGAGAAAGAGGGTCAGCGAAATCCAAGACAAGATAAGTGTAAACTCCATGCGAGAACAAAGCCAGGGATAATGTGTCAAGAGCCCTGAGTTCATTGAATATTGTATCAGCCATCACTATCATAAACATCTTCACTCCCTGGTCACTGACCAGAGGATAATGACCTGCATAGCATACATAAGTGCTTATGAAACGGTGAAGACGGAGATGGAGCTATACCAATAACTTGAGTACCAACTTATCCTTCGGATATGTTCTGTACTATCAGAAAGGTCGACGTCATTTTGATGAATTGAGTCAAATCAAAGATGAGGAGCTGACATAGAATATGGCCTGTAAACAAGTGATGCCATAAAATCTATCATGCGAGGGATTGTCGATGCGACGTGAGAATAAAGTCATGGTGAATATGATTGTCATACTTACACTGCGGCAAATATGATACCGATAAGATCCATCCCAATGGTAGGAACGATATCAATCTTCGGAAAGCTTTCTGGGGACGGAGTAGTGCTAGTTGACATCTTTTCAGATATTTTCGAACTTCCAACGACTTGCTTCAACAAACTGTTTGCTCTTATACTAATCCATCGGTCCCATTCAATCAAGCGTCTAGCTCAGCTGATCAGATAGGAAAATCACAAAATTAAACCTCGATACTATTGGCTGTGTTGTGATATTTCTGTAAATGATGATCAGTACGAGGAGCGCTAATCAGCATCAGAAACCCCGTACAAATCACACATGATGATGTAGTTTGCATGCAGTACACCTATACACATCCATAACCAGCGTCAGACCCAAGGGCGGCTTGTTGTTATTGCAAATGAGATGAGCGGTACATACTTATCCTGCGTTGACCCGTCTTCAAGGGTTTTTCCCCAACACCATGACATGTGAAGTTGTGAACTACCAGTGAGTACTGATCATCAAGAAGGAATTGTGATTTCCATGGGAAAACTGAAGCTTGAAGGCAGGATTAGCTGGAATCCAATGCTTGATGAGTGCTTTTTTCGTCTTTCGATATTTTTACTCTCAACCTGTACATGTTATGTGTGGGTGTGGACCACCCGCTGATCTCCGAGCAGTGTAAAAGCTACATAGCCTGCTTGTGGTGCTCAAAGATTGATTTGTCAGTAGTGATTTGCTCACCCAGATGCTATGCTTAGTAGAGAAGAACCGTGCATTGGCACCTCACGGACCCGACAAAATTGATTTCGCGACGGCGCGCACTCGCCGCTGCGGTCAACGACGAACGCCTTGTCACAGTTCAGTTGCCCCAAGTTAACCAACGATCTTCGGGCGTCGCCGAAAGTTCCACGTGACCTTGAAATCCGCTGACTCAGCGCCACCGTTCAGGAACCTCGCTCTTGGACAGTCATTACATATATTCAACGCCTTGGTTCCTTTCCGCGATGTCTTCAGATCTTGCCACCGCCGTCGACACTCCACCACAATCCCTGGAAAACAAGAAAGTCAAATCGCCTAAGCCAATACGTGCAGTATCAAGAATGCAGTTATTGCAAGAATTCACTCGGAC
>MU267744.1:6188-53591 GCA_021014935.1 Hygrophoropsis aurantiaca
ATTGATCATAGTATAAATTTCCCAGGTATTTCAAGCACACACTGAGCCCACTTTCCCCCAACACGTTTTCATCTGCATTCAATCGCCATCTGATAAGGATTATCCAATTGTCGATCAGTATGTATGTTAGGTCGCGGAGCAACCACGGATGGGGATCGAAGTCGTGGGGAAGACGACACAATTTAATAATCAATTATCAATCATTACTTATCTTGCATGCCGGCGCCGTGTCGCAGCGCACTAAACACGTACATTTATGGAACATACGAACCGGAATAATACCCAACGACAAACATCTCAGAGGATAGATAAAGGGACCCGGAATATCGTGATGAGCCTATTAAGAACAGGGATCACATGTCATCAAGATTGTCTGGGGTAAGGCGTGGTAAGACAGATACTGTCTTCCAAAATCTCAAAATCGAACCTCCGTCACTGCTTAACCGCCAGACCTGCAGATCATCTGCCAGAAAGGTCAAACCTGCGAACAGCTCACAGCAGATATGTTGATCAAGAATTTGCTCGGGGGAATAATCGTCGAGTTGACCGTAAGAGAGCTGCTGCAGTGATAGACTGAGCTGTGTTTTAATAGCTGACGCAACGGGTATATATTCTCTCCATCTTTTCTGTAAATATATGTGAGTTCTCACAGATTCCAATGAAAATATATTCAATGCTTAGTACCGTTCACAACTCTTATCATGAAAACGGCTCGAGTCATTGATAGTGCTCTCCACGAGGAATTGAAGGCTCGGTAAACAAGTTTGTTCGGGTTAATGAAAACAAAATTCAACAATTAGATGGGTCCAGAAACGGAAGATGCTGTCATTATTCGATTTGCCAGCTTTTCGCAGTGTCAACCAGCCTTTGTGGGCCATATCGTGTAAGACCGAAACGTTTGAAGAGTGCGCACGCTGACATATGGCTCGATGTGACATATTTCCGAGAGAAAGAATGACTCTGCCCCAATTGACGATCCGGTTCATCACGTTGCGCCGCCGCATCATTTGTGGACCGAGCTCGAAATGAGTCGTACATACGGGGTCCGGTGGCGATATAGGCAAGAGAAGGCTGAGAGGAAGTGGTATAGCAAAGCGATTTGAAGTTTTCTCCGATGGAAGATGGCTGTCGTTATTGCTGACAGCTTTTCCCAGTGTATACCGATATATAGCACAAGACTGAGACTTCCTAGAAAACCAGCATAACGTGCAGGAGATGGTAAGAGTACATACCTTGTAACCGTCAGTTACAATTATCATGCTTGCGGGAATACCCGGGCTGTTGACCGTGGGTTATTTATCATTTCAATTTTTCTTTCAACAGCGCTCTTCGACTGGCTTCCAAGGTCGAGGATATATATCTTGACATCATACGGTTTTGATCAGACTTAACGTCTCGCTCCATCGCTATCCTTGCATCAAGTTTGATTGATTTCGATTTTTGTCGGGATTTCCTTCAACTAGCAATTCAACACAAATCGGAAAGCTCTGACTATGCCATCTCCTTGAGCCCGGGGTAATAATCATCCATTAGACAAAGTCTCAGTTGCTATTGTGCCTGATAATTTGCTTTGGAAACACGAATCTAGATAGCAAGGTGTGTTTCCGAGACCTTGAGATTGGAAATCGATTTCGAAGGCTATGTTTCGCTGTGGTCGCGTCGAGCAACCGCAGCATGATGCCGGGGATATTTTGAGAAGGTTGAAAGTTATTCGCTCGATGTCCTGGATATCTGTATGACATTGTAACTGAAAGATCATTGTACAGAAACGCAATCATGTTCCCGGAACGTTTGAACCTCCAAATGTATGATCATTCCTGCGCTCCTTTTACTGCTTAACGGAAGATGACACGCCACCAGCTATAGCAATGTTATTCGTACCTTTTTCGACAACCCGCAGCAAGTGTAACAATGTGAGATTCGGAAGCTCTACAATCTCTCACAATTGCGCCTGACGAAAGTACCGCAGCAGTTGTAAAGGCGGTGTTTGAGGAATATAAATCATGCAAGAACTTGCTTCAGTCCTACATCTTTTATCTTTTTTCATAATGTCTCGCATTGGTCGAGGATTTTCTTTGTTCTTCTTTTCTTTATTCTTGTGTCTGGCTACACTTTCTCGAGCAGACAGCTCGAACTCAACTTCTTTATCCACGAATCCTTATGTTGATCCTAAAGATGACCCAAACAACCCCCTGAAATATATTGCTTCCAACGCTTTGACGGGGACTGCATTTTGTGAGTTTTTTTCAGAGCATATTAATCTGATGCTGACTTTTTGTTAGCTTTGGTGCTCATCGTGGCTTTCATCCACTCGTATTATATAATCCGATACGGTGCAATATGGATGATAGTAATGGTAATCGGAGAATATTGTGAGTGCCGTCTTATAACTTGTCCGGTGGTCTTATTAACGATGATAACCCAGCCTATGTTACTGGGTTTGGATTCCGTTTCGCATTGCATTACCATCCGGACTCTTCGTCAATTTACATAGCTGAATACCTTCTTATCGTTTTGTCTGTAAGTTTCATTCGTTCGGGTTGCTCGCGATATGAGACTGAATTCTGAATTATGCAGCCCTGCATGTTTATTGCAGCGAACTACATGCTACTCGGCCGTTTAGCCAGACATCTTCAATGCACTCATCTGATTGCGCTCCCATCGCGGAAATTAACGATCATTTTCGTTAGCTCAGATGTCAGCACTTTCTTGATCCAGGTAAGGACCCAGTTAATTGTTGAGCTTACGGGCCTCTAACTTTTTAAAGGCTGCTGGAGGTGTCTTGAATGTTTCTCAAAATGCAAGCACGGCAATGACGGGATCCCGTGTTAGTTTTCCATCTTTAACGTAGATTTTAAGTATTCATGTGGTCTCCACTAGATCTTCTTTGCAGGATTGATCCTCCAGCTGGTATCCTTCCTATCATTCAGTCTCATAACCGGCTGGTTCATATATCAAGTTCACCGTAAAGAAACTGCTGTCTGGACGCAGGATGAACACCGTATTTGGTATCGCGACTGGCGCTCGCTCGCTGGTGCACTCTCAGTCAGCTGCATTACCATTCTTGTGAGACTCGTTTTCGTCATAAATAACCTCATATCGCTAGACATGTGATCACAGATTCGTTCCGGGTATCGCATTGCAGAGATCGACCAGGGGCTCAAAAACGATGCCGCAGGATATCTGACTACGACTGAAGGATACTTCTATGGTCTGGACTTTTTGCCGTTATTTATCGCCATCTCTGTCTATGTGTTCTTCTGGCCCGGCAAGTTTATCCCGAAGTTCTACTCGCTGCCACTTGCTGGAACAGAAACAGCGACAGCGTTGACCAATATAAACAAAGAAGACCAATCTCTTCCTGGTCACTCGCAAAGCTCCTTTTCAATAGATACCTCCGGAGCTCAGTGAACGGCAGACAGTCAGTTTCGGACAAGCATCTACTGTTACGGATATTTATTTTACCCTTTGGACAATTACAATTATCTTCTTATCCGATATCCTTTTGTGAATGTGATTATTGACGTGGATTGCTCCATCCCAATGGTGGAACATTTTCTGATATGGATTATGCTGCTATTGATCATCATACAGAAGAAGAATAAATAGGTTGAGCAACAATTGAGCCGAGTTTCAAACTCCAGATGCTTTGAAAGTCATGTAAGGGCTAAGTACATTGAGGATGAGCTGCGCGTAAAAGACGAGGCTGAAGAAGCTATCATACAGGTGAGGTAGATCAAGCTGAGAAACATCGACGTACAAACAGAACTGTAGTCGCAATTTGAGAAATCACTGTGCGGTGGGGATTTGGCGATCAAAAAAAAAATTATGCAACATGTTTTCATTTCTGCAAGCAGTTTGGAATCATTTGCCATGGAAGATGAATGATTTTATCGATCACCCATCTGAGTGCCTTGATGGTGGGAGAACGATTTTTCCAATAATCCTCAGGCATGCAAATCCAAACGAATAGCGGCAGGCACCAAGTCCACACCAAAAGCTCCAGGACTGCCAGCGCTCGGAGGTATACCGCGTCAGAGGCAAAGCCTGCTAATAAAAGGGCTTCCGAGTGGTTAATATAATTCCATGGGGAGGTTTCAAATACAAAATCCAACCTACCGCTCATGAGGCAAAGCAGCGAGAAGCCTAGGGATAACGTTGGAAACGCTATAAGTAGGAGAATCGAACACACTCGAAATCGGTTTGACATGAGAACCTATGGTAGAAGGGACATAGTCCAATCAAATTGTATCGTATGGAATAGAATCGAGTACACGCACATCTCTTGACCACTTGCGATCGCAAGAGTTATAAATTGTCACGACCGCGATTCCCATAAGGAGACTTCCAAGAGAATGGGCGAAAGCACCGAGTAACAGAATGTATGATGCCTGCGTGATATAATCAACCATTGAATTTAATGGAGGGGCAGTTGTCAAAAAAACTGCCGAGGTGGTCAGTGCTAATCCAGCCTATGTTATTTACAATATGCGGTAAGTTGGTTGACCATTGGTAGGAGTTAATTTACTGACAGTGACGTTTCCATTGTTGATGGCCATTACGATTCGGTCTCTGTGCTCTTTCCACAGAATATCGTCCTGCTTTGATTCCCAGTGATGTTCGAGAGAGGGCCGGGCGACAGAAACTATACATAACGCTTCAAAAAGGAACTTCTGGATGTTATAGTATACCCAAGAGGTATTGTCCGTTTTCGGCTAGATTTTCCAATGTGCGGGCATTTCTTCGAGGTCAGAGGGAGGCTGAAAGGATTGAGAATTGTTGGGGAGAAGTAATGTTCTTTCACCAGAGTTGTACAGCATCGTAGAGCGGATGCTTAGAGAGCTGGTCACCCGACAATACCTCTCATATATATATATATATACCCATGACTGCCGCAGTACATCCCAGCGATGGTCAAGACCAGGCAGATAAAGCATGGTGCGGAGACCTCTCCTGAATAATAATCACAGGGTGTTCTTTGTGTCCTGGATGATCGAAGTATGTATCAGAAAATATTAGGGGACATCATCACCGTGTATGATCTTCGGTACGTTTTGTGGCAACATTGAACTTTGCAAGGCGCTATCCTGGGCCGCGCTGGTAGATACCGATCGATTCGTGTTTGAAATCAAATTGTGGCAAATGAGCTGTGGGAGCCCAATTCAGAATGTCGATGCATGTCCCAATGTCCACGATGCATTTTTCAAAGATGTGGTAAACGCCCACGGCGGAGAGCCTATGGATCACATGAGAGGCTTACTTTCGCATGTATCATGTTCTTGATGGACCATCAGATCCCTAGAGTGGAACATCTAGGTTGATGGTGACTCCGAGCGATGCTCAGCACCATCTAGACGGGCTTCCCTCGAATCAAACACAGAATCTGTCTTGGCTGCCTCATCTGATACCGTCGGCACACTTTCACGCTATCACATTTGCGGCAAATGAACAAGGGACGCAGTTGCATGGTATTCGCGAAATACGTGTGGCCAGAAGTACTGTAGAGTCCAAGTCATTTCAATAGAGCTGCCAGTAGGGTATGGACACTGGCGAATGGCTCGATATTACGTAGTCTGGATTGAATGAACGACGATGAGTTGAGGGTGCGGGCACCATCAGATTCAAATGAGAATAGGTGGGGATTTCGTGTCTTGACGTTCAAGTTTGTGTCGTAGCCTGCGCTCAAATTAAAAGCACATGGACCTATAGGCCTAGCCTTCGTCTCTCGTAGGCAGATGAAAATTTTCGAAGAAGACAATCGTTCCTTCTTAACCTAGCCTCTACTAGGGAAAAGAGAAAATGATCAGCCGTGGCTAGCAATTCGACTCCAGAAAACTCAGACTGAGCGTATTAGACTCACCTGTCCATTGAACGTCAACTTCCAAGTCTATTCCGACTCTCCGCCTGGCTCAAACCCAATCGATGATAAGGCGAGTGATTTGAGATAGGACTGATCATATTGCAAGCTGCAAGATTCATCAAGGACGGTATGCCAACCACTTGAGAACCAACTTGAATCCAGTTTGACCTCAATTGGAATTTGGCAGCTCGCAAAATCAAAGCAAAGTGGGCGTAAAGTAGGCGCTCGAAATAAGTAGTAGGCGCCCAAATCAACAACATGCCATTGCCAGATTGCTGAATGACCAGAGGTTTCCTGGTAAGGGAAACACTCTCCATCTGACTCCCAGGCAGCGCTAACTTTAACACGATGCAGTGACAAGAAGAAGATCACTGGGGGAAATTAATCCTATCAGGTGGTCAAACATCCTGTATACGTCACGGTATTACACATCCACAGCTATGCGTTTGACCCACGACAGTTCGAGCAAACTATCTTACATTGACTGGACTCACGGATAAGCTCATCCATCCTGATTTCAAGGTAAAGTTCGTGCATTTCATTCAAGATATGTTCGGAAAAGCTAAAAACAAGCACAGCATTATCAGCGATGGGTAATTCTTCTTCAAAGAAGATACCGAAAGCTGTGGTCGACCCCAGTGATTTCGACCGAGATAAACTCAGGTCGAATACTTTCGAAGAGACTTTAGCTACATCCAACGACCCCCCGCAACGGAGATATTCATTAAACATGACCGAATCGTCGACTTTGTACCAGATGCCCGTTCCTCGCACGCATCGCCGAGTCAGGTCTACCGTCCACCGCAGACATGAGGCACCACCACCGCCATACCCCTCTACGTCTTCTGGCATACCTTCTGTCGAAGCGGTAAAGGAAGAAGCTGATATAAAGAAGTTACCACAAGGTATGGTTTGTTTGTGTTTCTGGGCTTTCGCACAGCTAGTTTCCTGTGTTTATACCTTCATTACGGCTCGTCAATTCAAGAGCACCCCCGAGTACCTATGTATCTGGAGTCGAAGGAAGATGCGCTTGAAACGTTGAGGAAATACGATACCGTCATCCTTATGGATGATTCCCGTTCCATGGAGGGTCCATTATGGGCTGAGGTTTGTACCAATCTCGGCATTGTCTCGTCCCTTGTTTGTAAACCAGTTTCCCATCCTAGGCTAGGGACGCTTTGTCTCTACTAGCAGAGATAGCGGTAACTTACGATGCAGACGGAATCGATCTCTACTTTTTGAATGACGCGCGTTATGGAAAGGGCCTAAAGGTCAGTAAATTTGCGACATTACAATCAACCATGATTGATCTCGTCATCCCACTCACAGGACTCAGCAGCCGTCAAAAAGTTGTTCAGGGACGTGAAACCCTCGGGCGCTACCCCCATCGGCCAAGGTCTCGAGAGTCTGATCTTGCCGTATCTAGCAAGTTTAGATAAAGCCCGAAAACGACGTAGCCGAGGAGACAACTCTGCTGCCCAGCAAGTCAAGCCTGTCAACTATATAGTGATAACAGACGGTGCTCCCAGTGCGTTCCAAAACATCAATCTCAAACTCTGCCTCACAGCTAACATGCATTCCAGCGGACGAACCTGAAGAAGTGATCGTAGCCACGGCTAAGCGGTTAGATGCGCACCATCACCCACTAACACAGGTAAGCCTGGCTGATATATCGAAGGCTGCGAATGGTTAGTTGATATGCTGCTATAGCTCGGCATACAATTTGTTCAGATTGGAAGATCAAGAAAAGCTGCTGCATATCTCCAAGAGCTCGATGATGCTCTTGGTGCAACCCACGGCATTCGGGTTGGTGTTGCAAGCCTTATACACTCAGGAAATCTAATACTCGTGTTCTTTTTTATAGGATATTGTGGATACGACGCCTTATTCTGGAGAACAGCTCACAGCAGAGATGTTGATCAAGATTTTGCTCGGGGGAATAAATCGCCGGGTTGACCGTAGAGGAGCTGCTGCAGTGATGGACTGAATTATGTTTTAACTGATGTATTGGATTGCATTTGTTCTTCATCTTTCCTGTAAATCATGTGAGTTGTATCAGATTCTGATGAAAATCTATTCAATGCTACCGTTTACAAATATTTTCATCTAAAGGGTTTGAGTCGTTGGAAGTGAAGGCTTGGTGACCACGATTACTAGTGGCTACGAAACCAATGATTTTATGAGTCCTAAAAGGTTTTTAGAGGCTCCTTCGCGTCTGTGTTTTCAATTGCTTGGTCAGCCTTATTTGGGTTGTCCAGCGTGATGGGTTCGAGTTCCATGGGCTTCAAGGAACTTGCATCGAAATTGGCTGCTATTCGAGAGAGAGCGTGCGAGAGTCTTATGGATCGATATCCCGTAGATACAAGTTGGACTTAGATCTTTTGCGCATTGTTACAGTAACTATCTCACAGTGTTCAGCTTCAAGCCACCATGAATCGGGGAACTTAGGGGTCGATTCTACAGAAACGCCTTAAATTACCATAAGCAGTATTCCGGCGGCATTACCCGAACGAAACATTGTTTGTCTCTACAGTATGCATCTCCATTCACCTTGTGGGTAGAAAGAATTCAACTGGAACCTTGTCCTCTCAACGCGTCAATACATCAACAACCCATTATATAGAAGGAGCGACTGTCTTCCTTCTATTTGGTCTGCCTACGGGAGACTATCAACAACCAGACACAAACCGAAAATCGACCCAGATTCAAATCATAACATCATTAGCTGAAACAAAATCACAAACGGTAGCTCTTGGTCGGACGGAACGAAGCCACTCAAACCTTTCAAGTTGGACAAAACGCATCCAAATTTGAAGCAAGCGAGACGGCCAATAGAGGATTATAATATTCGCAATGAAGACAGAAAATGATATTGCTGCTACACCCATTCCCCCATCGACACCCACGCCAGTGCAGCCTCAAGCTCAAGCTCAATCACAATCACAACCCCAAACTCAGTCCCAACCACAAACGCAACCTCAGACGCAGACGCAGCCAACGAATCCATATACACAATGGGGGACGGCACGTACGTCTATGTCTGTCTGTTTAAACTCACGCGCCGCTCAAAGACGTCTTGACCCTACCATTCAATAATGAAAATCTTCATTGAATGTGTATCACTCTATTCGATCTCTTCATCCAGACATTCCGATTGACCCGGCACTGCAACAGCAGTCGCAGCATGCCAGCGTGACGTATGTGTATTCTTTTCTAACACCTCACCTACGATTTCACATCTGACATCTAACGTTTTGACATCCAACGTTAAATATTCACCATTCATACACACAGAACTACACCCTACCATTACCAATACTCCCAACACTATCCTCAGGCCGCATACTCGCACTACCAATATGCTCCTTCGATGACCATGACCGCACAATCACAACCACAACCACAATCACAGCTCCAGTCCCAGGCACGGCAACCAACAGCCGCAGCCCCATCATCAGCATCTTACACCCAGTCTCAAGTTGCCACTGCTACCAATAACGGAGGAATAGACACAGCGGATGTGGCTGCACTCAACGATGCCCTCGGGAGCGCGGGCGTTGATCTTCGGGTGAGCGAGCGCGTGCTACCCCCAAATGGCCCAATATAACTAACAGCCTTCGTCTCACACAGGCTGAGGAAGAATCTCTCCAACGTACCTCATCTCCACAACAGTCTTACCCCTACCGTGCCCACCAATCCGAAGACCGTGCACGCAAGCCGCCACCCACATTCGATACGCGCCTCCTCGGTCCAACGATCCGTACACTCGCCACACAGAATCACAAGCTCGCACGCGTGCCTGAAGACGCGGTCACCTACATCGCCCTTGCGCTCCGTGCACGCATGCTTGGCCTCGTGGAGGCGATGGTGCGCGCTGCGCGGCACCGTGTTGGGACGGGATTTGATCGTCCGCCAGGGGTATATGAGGATACGATGGGGGCAGGGGCGGCAGGACAAGGAGATGCAGCGGGGACTGGGACACGCACACCGATGTGGAGTGTAATAGTGCGCAAAGACGTTGCCAAGCTGCTCTGTGCACTTGAGAAAGCTGAGCGGGAGGAGGAAACACGACTCAGGCGTGAGCGAAAAGAGCGCGCCGACCTCGCTGCTGCACTCGCCGGGGCTGGCTCGATGGATTCTGGCGCTAACCCCAACGCCGACGCTGCTTCTGCCTCTAATCCCAACGCCGCCGCGAGCTCATACACAGGCGACGGGCAGAAAAAGAAGAAAAAGAAAGACGGTCCGGGAGTGACGGCGCGGAACATGTCGGAGGATGTGCGCAAAAAGATGTCGAATGCAGTCGCGAGCCAGGCGGCGGGGCTTGGCGGGAAGTACGCGTGGATGAATGCGGCGAGTGCAGGTGCGGGAGCTGCGAAGGCGAAAGCTGCTGCGTCGCCTACTCCTGCTCCTGCCCCCGCCCCTGGTTCCGCTCCTGCTGCTGCTGCCGGCGGTGCTTCACAGACAACGCCCGCAACGATAACATCACCGACCACGGCTACGACGGCAGCTGCAGCTACGGCTGCATCGGCGGCGGCAACGTCGTGGGCGCGTCCCTACGTTCCCAAGGTTCCCTCATCGGCATCAACGGCCACGGCGGCAGCAGAGGACGACGATCGGCTGGTTGTGGGCATGCGAGATGCGATGTTTGTGGTTTCGCAGGAGCGAGGGCATGGTGGGGGACGCGGTGCCGCGCGTGGGTGGGTATGAGATTGGACCGATATGGATCTGGAGAAGTGTATGGTGTTTGCTACTTAGTGTTCAGTATTGTTGCTTGCGTGGTATACTCTGCCTTGACACACTCCTTTAAACCAGGCCTCGGATCCAGATAAGAACAACATTAAAATCTCATCGGTGTCATGATGGAGTATGATCTTAATCCACATTTGAATCACCTGAGCTACGATGAACACCAATGCACACATCCTCTCCGGCCGCACTATACGATCTCTTGTGCTGCATTGGGACTGTTCCGAGTCCGAGGCAATTAGTTGACAAGAAATCATCCGGTCGCGTTAACAGTACATATGTGGGGAGCGTGAATATAATGAGAACTGACATTCTACGTAACAGTTAGCGCACTTTGTTCAATCATCTGGAAGTTTCTCTTCAAGGCTTGGTTCAACATCCTAAATCAGTTGGGAATAAATTCGGGGCTACGTAGCACCACGGGCAAATATCGATTTTTTGTTAGAGAAAGGGAAGATATTGGGTCCAGAGAACGCATCACTGACCAGAAGTTCAAAAAAAAGCTCGATCTAGTTCCCAGATTAAAGCTAGGTATAAAATTAGACATCCGAAATAGAAGCACAAAATCTTAGTACACCAACTCGGAACCTAATGTTGCAACTTGCATTGCCGGCTCGGGCTCACCGCCGCCTCGAGCATGCCAACGCATGAATTCATCCAGCCTACTCGAGCTCCTGTCTAACGTCCCATATTGCTGTAATTCTTCGTAATACCGGAATAAATGATTATCTCCCACCTCCTGTTCTGACTTGGTGGAACGATCAAAAACGGAAATCAGCAACGGGCGATAGTCGTCATCCTTTAACTTTGGTAGCCAGGTAAAACATTGTCGCAGATGAATTTCATCGGCGTCCTTGAATGCAAAATCGAAAGTAATATGCTGCAGACACTGGAATGTGGGTGGTGCCTGTGAGTCGGGCTCCTTGAACTGGTGGAACGGGCTCGGGCTGTCCAGCGTCAAGTGGGTGATTCGTGGAAATGCACTGATCAAATCCGTGTTCAAGTGGGCATAATCCCAGGTGGACGAAAGTGTGAGATTCTGGACTTTAGGAAACCTGGGCAACTTCGAGCCTGAGTTGGAGTTATTGCTATTGTTGATGAACAAACAAGATGTGTTATTGATGGTCGCTGGATCCCAGTCGTCCCATATCAAGAGTTTGAGCTGGCGGACGTTCGGGGCAGATAGCGAGTCGAGCACTTTGCAAACGAACGGATTTGAGTCTATTATTGTCAAGTTTTCGAGCATGGGAAGGGTAATGACAGTTTCGTCTGCGCGCTCTGCAGCGCTGAGCGATTGGTCGTGTTGCAGTTCGAGGGTTTTGAGCTGTGGTGCGGTAGATAAGAGGCACCTTAAATGATTGAGTGTGAGCCCCGCTGAATTGCGGAGCCCTGAATTGCGAAGTCCGAAAATACTCAGCGAGGTGAGGCGACTAAATGCAATCGAAGGGGGACTTGTTGGGCTTTTAGTGGTTTGTTCTATCATCTGAGAACACAAAAATGAAAGTATAGGGACAGAAGAGAGGAAAGTAAGGGCATTGATCTGTTGCACGCGTATCAGCGGCATGATGGCTTCCATCAGCAAAACATCAGCAGAGCTTGGCAGTATTGCTGAGAATGCGAAAGAGCGAAAATTTGCAGCGATAGGCATGCCTTTGGCTCGGTGGAGAAAATCCCAGAAGATGTCCAGGTGGCGCTCGAATTTTGGGGTGATGATGAGGTTGGTCCAGAGAGATGGTGTATTGATCGCGAGTTGTCTCCAATGATGTGAGACGTGCGAGATAGCAAAAACGGGCGTGCATGGCAGGTTAAAGTCGTCATCCTCTGTAACTCTCCATGCATATATCGCCCAAACCACGACTGCCCGCTCATCCGCCCCATCATTTTTGTCCATCCAATCTTGCACAGCTTGCCCGAAACACATGAGTAAAATCTCATTGGGAAGACGATTAACTGGGGTTAGCGAGTTTTTCATATTTCGTGCCAGCACGCATTTGCGTGCGATGGTGTCTTGGAAGAGGTCGCCTTCTTGTTTTTTGAGTTGTAGCACTTCGTCTTCTATGATTCTGTGGTCACCTATGATATGGACAATGATACTAATGGATGACTCGGACCTTGTGCAATACGTATGATATTTTATCCGGTTGATAAGTTGTTTCGAGCGAGTTCCCTCGTGCTTGAGATGAACTGGTGATGATGGATCCAAGGTTGGCTTTTCGTTGGTTTGAGAACAAGTACGATTGCTCACCAAAGTACAAGCACAAGTTTCAACGGGGCATGGGAAAATTGACGCGGAGCTGACGCGACTGACGCGCAGTGAGAGTGACGCGCAAACTGACCCCATTGGGGGGGTAGTCAACAAATGATATCTACAGATGCTTACTCTGCCTGAAATAGACGTTGGATATCGTAGATTAAGGCTTAAGAAACATGTTGAAATTAGTCTTGAGGTAGGAAGATAATCACTTTGGATTGGAAGCTAATCCTC
Organism: Hygrophoropsis aurantiaca; assembly: GCA_021014935.1. Taxonomy (NCBI): domain Eukaryota; kingdom Fungi; phylum Basidiomycota; class Agaricomycetes; order Boletales; family Hygrophoropsidaceae; genus Hygrophoropsis; species Hygrophoropsis aurantiaca. The sequence continues at coordinate 19,280 of MU267744.1, forward strand.
GGGCTTGGCAGACTTACATAGCTTATAGGTGACTGTGTGGTGGACCGGAGATCATATTATCCGCAAATCTTTAGGCATTAAAAAAAGCTAGATGTTATAGGATAAAGGACATTGAATTTCTCTTGAAGAACGATGACCGCAAGCTCAAGATGGGCAGGCATCTGAGTCATAGTACCGTTCTATACTACTTACATGTAGCACTATACATAGCATCCCCAGTTCCACTGTGATTCGAATACTGTACGTGTTGTCAAATATTTCTTTTGCTTTTCAATTCCTGAGAGGTGACGCGGCGAGGAGTGACGCGGCGGGAGGTGACGCGGCAGGGAGTGACGCGGCGAGAAGTGACGCGGCGAGAAGTGACGCGGCGGACGGTGACACGGTGAGGAGTGATGAGGCGGAAAGTGAAGACGGGGCGACGGGAATGGATTGTCATGTGGTAGATAAAGAAAGACATGTATCATACCGTCAAGTAGCATTTTGGATATGATCGCGGAACTAATGTTATTCAGTATAACTCTGACACGAGTGGAGACTGTACACAGATGTGAATGAATCAACGAAGATAAGTACTTACCTGTGGAATAAACGTGCTACAGCCACGATATAGGTGTTATTAGATTGACGCTAACTGGCACACGGAGCCGACGTTATCTGACGTGCACAGGCGCACTGGCTTCGAATAGCACGGCGAGAAAAGTTCAGTAACAGAGTGTCAATGAGACATACCACTCCGCATAACAAGCCAGGATGGGACTGGCCTGGCTTGGATGGCGAACATGTCAACCTGACTTAGATTGAGCCCGGAATCCCATGGGCGTGCTTATAGGTCGGTGGACGCGATTATGCGACAAAATAATTGGTATTGGGAGTGTGTAGCGTATGGCGGTCAAAGGTGTATGCATTTCGCTTTCGCGCAGCCAATTCATCCCTCCGTAGTGCCCAGGTTCGGCCCAGCAGAACTTATGAAAGTCGTAAGTTGTAGGCAATTCACAGCACTGCAGTACAGACAGAAGGTTTAGCCCACGCCGCGTCACACCGCGTCACGCGCGTCAGCTCCGCGTCAATTTCTCTTTGCCCGTTTCAACGTATGATGACTAAGGCGCATATATCAAGCCTTCGATGGCCACCGCCGGCAGCAGAGGACGACGATCGGCTGGTTGTGGGCATGCGGGATGCGATGTTTGTGGTTTCGCAAGAGCGAGGGCATGAACAGGTATAAATCTAGGGAGGTGCTTGGTGCTTAGTGTTCAGTATTATCGCTTGCATGGTATACTCTGCCTTGACACATTCCTTAAAACCAGACCGCAACATCGAAATATCATCGGTAAGTTATGATATGTACTAATCCGTGTTTGAATCACCCGCCGAGGTAGACACACCGTCTCTCTTGTGCTGCATTGGGTCTGTTCTGACGTGATAAGCTCATGAAAATTTGGCCAGAAATCGTCTGGACACGCCAACGATACATTACAGCTATCTATTTACATGCGTACGGCTATGCATATACAATAGCCGTAAGCTCTTCAATTGCACCCATTCAATTCCCTGTTGGTCCATTCCTCCTCTCCCCTTATGCAAATGCACCAACAGTAAATCTATACAATTCAAGATCGCCTCACTACCTGATCACAAGCTCAGCACCAAACTCTTCAACCTCTGGAAATCTGGTGTCCCAAAACCAGTGACTAGAGGATAAAATATCAGCATTTTTCCTGGGAATGAAAAGACATGGCAGCTCACCCGGATCCCATCCAGTGGATGCCTACATCATGCAAGTGAGCAACTAGAGGTCATAGCAGCATTTCAACTCACATTGAATCCAGTGATCCGAGTTCCTGGATTATTACCCTGAGTGACGTCATTGAGAGCAGCATATCCTTTGGCGTATAGCATTGGATTTAAAAACCCTAGCGGAGGCTTCTCTGCTTTGATCCTGGCATCATTGAGCATCGAGACGAAGCTCGCGAAGGTTGGCGCAGCGAGGGAAGTTCCGCCAAAATATAGTGTCGAACCTTTGTAGATGATGCGGAAATTTACTGCTTGTGCGGCGACATCGGGGATGCCCTGGGTTGATTCGCGGGTGTTAGATTAAAGATATGTCTATGGAAAATTGGAGAAGCTCACGCGGCCGTCCCTAGTCATTGCATGGCGATTAGCAAAGTGCATCCATTTGCAGGATGTGGTGATACTTACGGGTTATAGAGTCCTGCATATGTCCCAGGTGCTAAACTATCCAAATAGGTGGAAACTGCTTTCGCTTGATAATCAGGACGCTCGAACTAACAAAAGAAAGTTAGTTGAGCACATATTCATCTTATAAGATTGATTAGGGCTCACGTAGTTGCTAAATCCACCACCTGAGAAAGATGCAGCGATCTCAGGGATAGATCTCGTTCCCCCAACAGAAGTCACACTGATAAGTGAAGTTGCCCAGCACCAGACGATATTTAAATGTTGTCGTACAACCATAATCACAAATCGTGACTTACTATGGGCAACTCGAAGGGAATTGAGGTACGAATGCGCCAGTTCCATCACCGATGCCATCGTCGCCAGACGAGACGAGGATCGAGACTCCCCGAGCGCCGAGAGCGGCGAATGCGATACACGCACGGTTTGCGTAGCTACGTGGTACTACGGAACGCAGGTGGGCATCCCTGTCCAGCCAATAATGACGGTCAATGTGAAGCACACTCACCACTGGCTTCGACATCTCCATAACTCGTGGATATCGTCTGCGGCAAGTCGGATTGGGCCAACGTATAATTAAGCCACTATAGAAAAAGGGAGTGGGAGGGTGGTTTTTGTCAATATTAGTCCGCCATCGCGTGATGAGATAAGGATAGACGACGAACATCAATGAAAGGCTCATTGTCATAAGTTTTAGAAGGGTTTGAGGGATCGGGGACATATGGGGCCTTTCCGGCCGTTGAATAGAAGATTCCAGGAGTTGGATAGCTGAGTCCAAAACCAAACTGAGTGTCCATATTGGCTTCGAGACCAGCAGCAGACGTGCTCTGGTTATTAAGGCCGCCTAAATAAGACAGCTGAACACTGCCTCAATGGAGTATTATATTATATGTTGCCCACCATTAACGGAGACGAGCGTAAAGTTGTATTCTTCGGCCTGTGGGTTCTGGTCTTTGAGGAACATATGCAAATCGGCAACATTGGCGTATTCGTCGAGGTAACCGGTGATACCGAGTTTGTTGCCATTGGTGGCGGATGCCTCGTACCCGACTGAATTGTACAACTGCCACAGACACGTGAGGGTGATCTGCAATCAATCAAAATTCAGATCGAGGCCCGTCGTCGCAAACTATAACTGCTGTACGTACGATGTTTTGGCAATCCGCATCAACCTGATTACCAGCAGGACCAGTGATGGTATCGCTGCGAGTATCTGATTTTAGCCTGGAGATCAACGCATCAGGTCCGGACCGGTGCGGTGTGCTCTTCGGGACCATGAGGCGGGCGAACATGGTGGTAGGCTGGATAAGGTCAATGTGCTCATGTAAGACATCTGGGAGACTGTACGCCGTGGTGCGGACGATACTGTCCCCGGTTTCCTGGTGATGATATACGTGGTAGGTCTATGAAATATGAATCGTGCATGAGTATTAACTCTCTAATTCGTGACTCTAGATCTCACAGTATTAAGCATCTCCTCTATGAGGGAGACTGACCCGTGGACGGTCACCCAGTCCTTTGCGGATGAACGAGCGATATTTTCATCCTCAAAGCCGTGCGATGCGAGCCATTCATTGACGGCGTCTACGCTCGCTGGGTGAGGCGCCATCAAAACCTCTGTCTCGGCCTTCGATAGATGCGCGCCGTAGCGCTCGTGGTCGGGGTCACTCACTTCCCATAGGTGCTGTTCCAGGACGCCGATATCTGGCTGTACGAGCGCGATTTTGAGGGATATCGTGTGGTCTGGAGGGGCTGGAGAACCTTTGATCCATCCGCGTGGAGGCCCGGAGATTTTCTCCTTGACTTGGTATTGATATCCCTTGTAAGACGCCGCTCGAATGAGAGCAACGGAGAGGGAAAGTGCTAGACAGAACGACAACCTCATATGAGCGAAGGTCTGCGAGATAGTCTCAAGATCTGAAAGTGTCTGACGAGGAACACAAAATGAATATCTACGTAGCAGTCAGTACGAGAGTCTAATGAGAACTAGATATACTCACCTCAGTCTATCGTGAAAAGACTGAGGTGACGAAGCGCGAACATACGGTATATAATAGCTAGGCATTGAGTCGGAGAATAAAAGAAGGTGCGTGTGTTAGTAGGTAATCACGAAAGTACGAAGTGAGTAATTAATGCAAGAAAACGAGAAGTAGCATCTTTGTACAATGGCTCCTTAAGCGAGCGTTAGCGTTTGAGAGGTGATATGGTCAACCACAGCTTGTGATTGGTCAATGTCCTCCCAAAATAATAATATAAGGGTTTTCCCAAAACGAAAATCGCTGAAGCGAATCGGACGCTGAGCGCTGAGCCCGATTTGTAGATCCGGGCCGCCCTACTACATAAAGCAGCTTTTCTGGCGCCGTTTTGGGTTAGCTTCAAACCCAGCTCGCTTGAGAGCTCCTGTTGGTCATTAGGTACATACTTATTGAACTTCAATTGAACATGTCATGTCACTTGACACTGATACTTCTGAGTCTTCCATTTTGACGAAGTACCTCGCAGCGGGTGGAATGGAAGACTCGAGCTGCATACGTACTTGTCGACATCGTATCATAACCGCCGTGGTTGTCGGAGACACGGAGGTTCTGGTGTGTTCATAATGTATCTGTCCCTGTTAAGTAACGAGAGAGACAGCCGAACGTGGAAATGAGCAGGTGATAGTACTTCGTCGATTGAGTAAGTTCTTCTGTTTGTCTCGCCCCACCCATAAACAAAAATCTCGAGTTATTCCTGGCGAAAAGTGGGTCTAACGTTTCGCAATAACCGGCTGTAAAGCTATCTTATGGGCCCAGAAGGGAATTATCTTATCTACACCAAAAAATACCTTTACACTGGCAGAGTGGTCGCGACAACTTCATCTTTTGAGCTCATTTGCGGCGAGAACAAGTCATTAATGCTAAGCAAGTATCCATTTACTGACTACTTTACTTTATGATACTGTATACACCGTATTACCTGCATAATCCCGTTACTTATTATAATACAGTCTTTGACCATGTCACACATAGTTACACAATGTCACGTAGCTGGCAATGTATATAATGCATAAAGATCCTGGTCAGTGCATCCCTCTCGGCCTGGGCGTGATTTGGCACGCCTTGGGGACTGGCGTTGTTTGCATATGTTTACTAGAAGCTTCCGAATTCAACAACGACAAACAACATCCGTTTTCGCGGCCTACACAAACACTGGCAACGACTGATCCTGCAATGGCACAAGCACAGCGCTCAACTCTCGTAGATGTGTGAGTCAGTGATAATTATGCAGAACCTTCACTAACTTCATTACAGCACAAACCAACAGTTGTACTCTGCCTTGTGTGGGCGAGTGGAGGGGACACCAATGTCGCAGATGAGGGAGATGATTCTATTGCGGGCAGGACAACTGCGGGACGTGAGTTCGCCGTACAAAAAACCACAGGCGTCGTCACGTACAGCAGTAGAGAGCGGGCGTGTGACTCTAGCCGATGGGGTTGTACTTTCTGTGGACGCGGAGTGTGCGGTTGGGATAAGTACGCGCTTCGGGATAGACGAGATCCAGGCTGCTGTGCTGTTGCGATCATTTCTGTACAACGAAGGACTTCCGTCTGGAACTGAAACAGAGGTAGACGAGGTTATTGCCGTGCTGACACCATTCTATTTCTCTGAGCGGGTGCACTTGCTACGGGTGCTAATCCCACTGCTACGCGCACACCAGAACTCGGCCGACCCGATACATGCACTCGCGATAGATGTCCTACCGAAGATCATCCCGGACGGACGCGCCTTTGTCGAATCGCTTCTTGAGGCATACACGCAACACCCACGTAAAACACCCACTCCGACCGACCGCGCCTGGGGAAAGCAGGCTGCGCGCGAACAACTAGCGATGCTTGAGGTTCTGTTCTGGACAATGTGGGGCTACGCACCGTGCTCTGGCCCTCTCGTTACTCGCGTACTCGAAGTTGCATACTCCACAAATCTCGGCGCCACCCAAACGCAACTTTTCGACGAAGAAGGGATCCAGCTTCAGCACGATGCAGCAGCGCTTTGGGTTCTCATCACTATCGAAGTACTCGAGCTGGAGCGTATTGCTGACGACCACGACCACATGGAACCGGATTTTTACGCGTCGGACGCTGCGTCAGTCACTCGGATCCATGGCCTGGTCACTACCCACACCGACAGCCAGCATGTCTGCGCGTATCTCGCCTGGGCCTTTGTCCTCTCGCGAGTGCCATCCGACGCCGTACCACGAGAAACCCACGAACACATGGCCAGCGCTGCACTGGCCCCTGGCGCCGGTTTCTTCCGCCTCTTACTCACCTTACTCACCACTTCCCCACTTTTTGTAACCGCCGCCGCCTCTCGTTCTCCGTCGTCCGTCACTGACTCAAACGCCGTCGCGTTTCGTTCTGTGCTTAAGGGCAAGTCCATATGTGTATCTACTGTTTCGCTAACGTCTCACCCGTCTCTATCCCTCACAGGCCTTGTTATTGCCCTAGTCGAACTCATTCCTGTCGAACGCATCCCCGACTTTGATGGCCTCGTTGAGGTCTGGATTGCTCTATTCGGTCACTCCGAGCCTCACTCCGTTGCCGCCATTTGCCGCCAGTTCTGGACGGGTGACTGGCACCACGGCGTCGCGCGCCGCGCCATATTTGACGTCGCTCGCGCCCGTTTCCCCATTCACTTTCGCCCCCTTGTCCGCCTCCTCCACGCCATGTCTGCGTCAGGTCTCCACCAAAACGACGGTGATCACGACGACGACACGATTCACGAAGACCGCGAGCTTGCAAGTCGCCACGTGTTTTACTACATGCACACCCTACCTACGTTCTCCCTCGTTGTTCCCGCTGGTGCATGCACAGGCCCCAACGCCGTATACGAAAGAGCCCCACACCAGGCTGGGACGTATCATACCCTCCGCGCGCTCATCCTCCCTGGTGGGTCCACCATGCAGCCAAAGACCTCTGGCCGCGTGCTTAGTGCAGACGGCGGCGGCGACGTGATGGCAATCTGCTGGCAGCATGCGCATAGCGGATGGAAAGTTGTGCGTGATGTGCTGGCAGAGTATGTGTCGCGGAGAAGTGGGAACGGATATGGAAGTGGTGGGGAGTTGTATCAGGAAGTTGCATTTGGACGGACGGGAGGGCAGGCGCTGAAGTTGAGACTGGAGGACGTTGGGATGGAGAAGTCGGATGTCGATGGAGATGGGGGAGACGAGGCGCTCGTTACAGACGCGCTCGATCTCGTGTGCTGCGTCATTCAGGACACCGGCGCGGAGCTTCTGGCCGCGCTGGAAGACCATAACAATGATGACGAAAACAAGCTCAAAAACAACGGCACCACCGATACACCGCCGGACCTCGTTCAGCTTACGGTTTCCATTCTTTCTGATGCCCTCAGTCGACCCCAAAGCCATCCACACGGGCGTGCCATCAATGGTGTCACTCCTCCACCACGGACGGCGCTCGTTACAGCTGCTCTCAACGTCCTTGGCGCTCTCCTCTCGCTCCCGGGACACGCCGTGCGGGTATGGCTCTACCTCCGGTCTACTCCTGAACTCTTTGGTGCCGTAGCGACATCTGGGCTGTTTGGGCTGTCGTCGAGCTCTGGGGCAGGCGGCGGATTGTTTAGTGCAGCCCTGGCGAAGGAGCGCATGGCTGGGCGATATCCGATGACACTGTCACTACTGACGCTCGTTCAGCGGTTGCTAGATGACGCTGTTGTGCAGCCCAAGGGAACGAGCACGCATCCGGGCGAGGTAAAAGCCGAAGAAAAGAATGACGCTCGCCTCCAAAAAGTGAAAGAAGAGGTCCTCTTGCGTGCAGCACGATTCGTACACGACAAGGTGTGGGTCGAGCACCATGCGTCGTGGCGATATGTCCGCCTTGGCGAGCGGTTTGAGATCGCGCGAAGGGTGTCGTGCTTTTATGCGGATGTGTTGGCATTGTTTTGTCCGGTGGGTGGGTCTGGCGTTGATCGGGACAGGGGCATCGACGCGGATGGTAAAGTAGCCGCAAATAAACCATTCTCATCCCTCTATCACTTGATCGCAGACTTACTCCTCCATCGCGCCACCACATCTTCAATTCATCCCCTCGTCACAGGTATCGCCTCGGGACCGACACTCCTCCGCTCGAAGACAGTAGGTGACGGTGATGCGCGGAGACTGGTACTTCTCCTCGAATCGCATCTCCGCCTCGCGCGTCTCGTCCTTTGTCTTGCGCCGACATCAACACAGACATCAAGCCTCCTCGCCCAAGCACTATGCGCGCCCGTAGCAGGCGTCAGTGGAGGTGGAGAAAAATCTGCAGAAAAGAATACGCGCGGGAAGTTGGACCCGGTGGATGTGCTAGCTAAACTGGTCGTCTCCGCCCGCGAGGTAGGCCCGGGCGTTGCTCTCGCTGCGATACGCGTGCTGCATGCTCTGTGTGCGCGGGGTCAGTTCTCGTCGTTGGGGCCTTCTACGTCTATTGCTCAGTCCACCACAGGGTTCATATCCATCTTCGGGCACCTCTCCGACCCAGAAGGGACTGTGTCAGCGCTGGTACGGATTGTGCGTCATCCGTACGAGGAACTTAGGTTGCGCCGTGCGGTGTGGGCATTTATGGCGCTTGTGGTGGGTGGGGGCGGAGAACCGGCGTTGGCGGGGTTGCTAGTTGCCGGGAGATTTAAAGGCCCAGGCATGGGAGATGACAAAGAGAAAGGCAAAGGCAAGGAACAGGGCACCGACAAGGAATTAAACACCCGCTCGTCTACTCCGCTAAGTGCGCTGCAGGTCGCTACGGACACTCTTGCGAATTGGAAAGATCTCTGGGACGCGAACCCAGCCTTGCTCGCGTCGGTGTTGCACTTTTTGGATGTCGTATGGCAGTCGCAGCATTCGCCCCTCGTATCACAACAACTCCGTCAGACCGATGGTGCTACGTTTTGGGCCAACCTTGCAGCCATTGTGCGTGAAGAACTCGGTCCAGCCCCGGATTACGACACCCACGCGTTCATTGCACTCGACGGTGGTGATCCTAGCACAAGTGCATTTAAGGGCATCGGTGCATTTAGGGACGACCAGAGCTCCGACACGCGGAGGGCGGATCTTCACGAGGCGGTATCTGCTCACGCGTACCGCGCCCTCGCTAAATCCCACACTGTGCGTATCGTTGCGCAGGACATATACTTACGCGGCAGTAGCAATGGGAAAGACAGACCGCAGAGCTACGCGGCACTTGCACCCGTGTTCGTTGGAGGCTCCGCGGAGACGGAGGACTCGTTGAGCGAACTAGTGCTGGAAGCTGCGTCGTCGTCGTATGACCCCAGGTTGTACGATACCCTTGCGCCAACACTTCCGTGCCTTGGCCTAGGTATTGACTTGGACGAGCTTCGTATAAGAGGCGGTATCCGTGGGGGTGGAGGTAGTGATGATGTGAAGGGGGATAGCGGGAGTGAGCCATGGGGGGAGCGCGAGTATGGGGATGATTTTGCGTTTTCATTGGCGTTGCTCAGAGTTAGGCTGCAGCGCGACATCGATGCTGGTATTGGTGCCCACACAAGTATTGACACGGACATGGACACCGTCACAGATACAGGCGCAGACACACCCAAGGCGGGAGAAGTGCTAAAAACTGCTACAGAAGAGATTGAGAAAAAGGTTGCGTCGATCAATCTTAACCTTTCCCTCGCCCATGCGCAGACATCACTCGCAGAGGCGTGGGCCTTCTTGTTCCGCCAGGTAATGCCTTTCCTGCGCGAGGAGATGGAAAAGGAGAGGCGTGCTGGCAAGGGGGTTCGAGCGGGGTCAGAGAAAGGGATGCGCCCACTACTGCTGGGGCTTGCAGCTGCGATCTCGGCGGACTTGTCAATGGAGAAGCGGGCTGGAGATATGATGGCTTCTATACACGGAACACGACTCGAGTTCCTCGTCTCACTCCTCGAGGTGGTGTGGTTTAAGGACGGAAAGGATGGACAGGCTGAGAGCGAGGGGGAGATTGCGTCTTTCATCTCACTGCTCGCAAACGTGCAGAACATTATCCTGAACGAAGCACAGCCGCCGTCAGCGTCATTCCTTGGCAAACTCCCCGTGCCATTCCATCGCACACTACTTCAAGCCATCTACTTTTGCGTTCGGCAGAGTCGGAACCTCGCCCGCCGCCCGAATTCGAACGTACTTAACGGTGACAAGCGCCTCGTCATAACGGGCATGGTCGACGCAACGCTGACCCTTGTTATTGATGCTCTGCGACTCACCTTCGACTCCGCGCGGACACGACTCGACCTTGACCTTGATAGAGATATGGAGCTCCTCGTCGCCGTCTTCGAGCAATGCACCCGCCCCGATTCCGCTACCAACACTATCACCGGCATTACTACATCCTCTTTGCCATGGCTCACCCGCTTACACGAAACAGATGTCATCAAAGCCTCTCTCGAGCTCCTTGCGCGTGGAGACCTCGTTGGTCTCTCGGATATTCCCCTCTTGCGCACCCGCCGCCAACCCTTGTACACCCCCCATGTCCTTCGCTTCCACATGGCGCTCGTCAGCGTCCCCGCCGGCGCGGAGCGCTTCGCGAGTCAAGGCGTCATCGCCGCGTATTGCAACAATAGTATCAGCGCAGCGCTTAGTGCAGGCCTCGTCGATGTTGTGCTTCCCGAACTTCCCGGCGAGCGCAGCCCTGCGCACCGCGCATATTGCGCGATGCTAGCAATTGTCGCGGGCGTGCTCGATGCGCTCGGTCACCAGCAGCAATACGGGATTTATTTTGCAAGGGAAGTCTGTGGGCTTGTGCAGCTGTATGGTATGCAGATCGGGCGCGCGTTGGCGTGGGGCGTTGGAGTTGGAGAGGGACTTACGCTCGTACGCCTTGAGGAGATGGAGCAGGTCGTGGGCGTGTTTAGAGCACTTGCAGAGAGCCAAGGACACGGTCATGCGCGTGGACGTCAGCAGGGATATGGGAACGGGCAAGGCAAGGGGAATGAACTGGCTGTGGGAAAGGTATTGAAGGTGTTCACCACTCACGCCCTCACGCTCGTACAGCAGCTCAATTACGCTCTCACCCATCCACATCATCTTGCGAGCCTCTTGGAGGCTGTGACACCCGAGGAACGCGTGCTGTTCGATAAGGAGTCAGGGCACACGTTGGTGTCGACTGCGGCTTCGATGTCGATGTCCGCCGCACAGATGATGGATGGGCGGACACATCCCTTGACAGCGCGTCTGGTACATCGAGTGCTGAAGCTCTCCGGCGCAGTAGTGTCGACGCTGGTAGATATCAGCCGTGCGTACGACGTGCTGCTACTACATGACCAGGACGAGTGGCCTGTGAGCGAGGCATTGATAGTTCCCGTGAGTGAATTGGATGATGGATAGCGTTGGGCTGTGTATCTGACTTGGCATTTTGCTTTTTTATATTGTTTTTCGTGTTGTGTCCTGGGTGTTTTCTAGCACTCGAAAGTCGTCTTGGGAGAGCCTACCTCAGTTGGCACGCTCCTTGAGTTGGGTAACTGTACGCTCGATGTTCTACGTCATCTTGTCGACCACCCCAACCTCAATGGGCGACAGCTGGGAGGCGCAACTACAACGGCAGCCCCTACAACCTTCACATCCACAGCCGGAACGCCGGAGGACGTGAAGGAGGGTATCATGGCTGCACGGCGCACACTCGAAGCGACGCTGGTGTATGCCGTTACGCAGCTTGCCATGTGGCTCGCGAAGAAGCCCGATGTCGACGCTTCTGTCGGTGGCGTCCTCGCTAGTGCTGCAGCAGAAAGTGGTGATATGGATACTGAGCACGAGAACCACACACATACACAGCAGAACGCGGAAGCGCGCGAGGGCACCGGCGGTAGCGGTGGTGGGAAGGGCCGGTCTGCGAGGACTCTGGCGGAACAGCTGCGGAGGGGGATGGCGGGAGAGATGGCGGCGGATCTACAAGCGCTGTTGGGCCGCGCGCGGTCTGTGCTGGATAAAAGTGAGGAGCTTGTGTCGTGTTTGGTGTTTGCAGGAGAGGGGAAACACAAGGAAGGGAGCAAGGATAAAAACAAGGGCGATTTGACACAAGTGCTATCACGCTTCCTCAATGAGCGGGTGGCGCTCGCCGGTGTGGTTTAGTGTGGTTTTTTGCAGGTCTTTTGCTGATAATGCTGGGACGACAAAAGTACTGTAATTACTTATCATAGATGTACAATATGCATTGGATACGAACAGACACTTGGCTCTGATTCGTATGTGATGAGTTCAGTGTGCATAATATGCTCACTGGTTGTGATCGTTTAGTCGCCAGCACGAATATGATGGCGGCTTGCAAATTGTATGGACGAAGTCGACCCATCGCGTACACTGCTCGTCGTTGATACAAACGCATATCTAATATCACAAGATACGTAGTTCTATTATCAACACAAGCAATGCGCAATAACGCGATCAACGAGTGAGCACGTCTACCCCGGTATCGGTGATGAGCACCATCTGTTCGGCTTGCGCACTCCGCGCGCAGTTCTACATCGAGTGAGGTGAGATGAACAGGACATGGGTCAGCATTCGGCGGAATAATTGTGAGGAGACAGAGAATGTGAAAACGGCATACATACCTCCGTAGAAGCCGTCCATCCATCTGGGAATACCCATACCCGTGGGTTGGATCCCTGTACCACGCATGGCTGGGGGTGAGGGTGATGAGCACAGGCACGAATACTGTATACATATACCAAACACGCACCTCGATAGTGAAACAATGCCCAGGCAGCATCACGCCCGGCTCTTCATTCACTGCAGGAGTGTTTAGAGTTAGCGAAACGGATTACCAAGTTCCATGATAAAGAATAGGACACAAAACAATGCATTCATTCACCCCAAAGTCAGTCAAAAACGCTCAAACTCTAACTCTAAGGCGAAAACAAAACAAATTAAATGAACACATACATGTATGGTAAATCCACGGTGCGCGGTGGAATGCCGTGCCGATACCGTGTCCCGCAAAGGCAGGGCAGATGGAGTATTGATACGGGCCCTTGCTTGAACTACGCACGAACGCATGGATGGCTTCAGCTATTCCACGGAAGGGACGGCCGGGCCCGCAGGCGGATATTCCGGCCTCGAGGGCGGCGTTGGCGGCACGTACGAGGTCGACACCTTGAGAGTCCTGGGGGTGGTGTGGAAAGGAATGAATGGATGAAAAGTGGGGAAAGCAGGTGGTACACATTAGGTCAAATCAAAAAGCTTCTACACAATCAAATCTCCGATTCCTGCAACCAAACTCAACTCACCACTTCGCCAACGAGGAACGTCTGGGACGTGTCGCCGTGGTAGCCGTCCAGGTACACTGTCACGTCTACGTTCACGATGTCTCCGTTTTCGAGCGGGCGACTGCAGAGGTTAAGAAACATAATAATGCAGAATAGCGGGCATATAGACGTACTCGTCCGGAATACCATGTGCGACAATGTTGTTCACGCTTGTGCAGCACGAGCGCGGGAAGCCCGAAATAGGTTCGGCCTCGAGCGATGGGTACGGTGATGTGCCGGGATAGCGCAGCGGCGATGGGTATGCGCTGTGCGCAAGGATGTATTCGTGCACTGCAGCGTCGATTTCAAGCGTGGTCACGCGGGGCTATAAATATTAGAGAGGGAGGGTAGATGAGAGACGAGAATTGGGACATAAGGATCAAAATTTTCGAAACATGGAACATAATGTATCTACATATCGCATATCTACCTCCACCCCGATTCAATATACTAAACCCAATACAAAAAATAACACATAAGATGCGGTACAGACCTTGACGAGCGTTCCCGCAAATTCACGTACGTCCCTCGCGAGTTGTGCGGCGCGACGAAGGCGGGACTCAGCTTGCGAGGCGAGGGGTATCCGGTTTGAATCGGATCCTTCAGCCTTACTGCCGCTATCATGCAATATTGGCTGGACGCGAGCATACGGAGGTCTCGGGATCCCGTCTGGAACAGAGCGTGGTGTAATATGCGACACACCGAATATGAATGGTTCGGGTGGTAGTATTACGCTGTAATCTCCGAAGTCGAAGTCATGTGCGTCGTTGGTGTTTGCGTCATACTCGACTGAATTCTCTGAATCTGGTAAAGGTGATATCGACAAAATTTGGGAGAATGGTCGGGTGCATGTGTGTGCTGGTGTTCGGATGCGTGTTTGTTTATTTCTGCATATAGAATGAAGGATATTGGTGTTGTCGTTGAAATAGGCATCACCGTGTGCTGACACTCCAATATGATGGGTTTGGACCGGGCGGGAGGCATGGGAATGTGTGTATACGTGTCTGTGATGAATATGGTTGTTTCGTAGAGCCTTTCCACTGATATCAGTGCATATGCGTTGTGCTAATTTGAAGCATCGTGGTGAGACATGCATGTTACTATTCAAGTTGAAGTCAGCCAACCGCCGTGACGTTTATTTCTGACAATGCACGTCACGTGAACTCCGAAAGATCCAAAATCACACACACGGGTGCTGTATATAATGTTGCAATCGCAATGATTGGTGGGACACATTGCAGTACAATACAATGGTATGAATGGCGTACTAATAAGTGACAGGGCGCAGCTCCGTATCGCCCTTCCACTTCCCATCCATCCTGTCAGACCCTACCCCTCGACTCTCCAAATCTTCTTTGTCTATCACATTTTCCGGCGGACGCACCGGCTCCCTTGGACGACACCGAATAAACCCATAAAGCGCTAACAACCCTGCCAACACGCCCAGCGCCACGAGCACTCCCCCAAACGCCTTTCCCTTCAGTTGGCAATACGGGAAGTACGCATCCGCAGACAGCGCACCCGCCGCAGGCCCGCCGACGCGCGCCAACGCCGCGATGGTCACGCACAAAACAGGGAGGATGGTGCGCGGGGCGATTAATGCGAGGGGAAGAGACATGGCGAGGTAGGTGAATAGTATCCCGTACCAGACATTTGTCTTTTCTGGGCCTGTGTCGGATAATGCTACCGCGGTGACGATTGCTGCTCCTGCACACGCCAGCACGCCCGTCGTGATCCACGCAATACGCGGTGCGCTCACGCGCGACATGCCGGCAATGGTGATACACGCTCCGATCAGCGCAGTAGGCAGACTTGGGTAATCATATAACGACCCATTCATCCCTGACAGATCAAAACCGGCGGGGGAGCGCAGTGCTGTGCAGAGGCGGACGACGGATAGGATGGTGGTGACGAAAATAAGCCCATCCTTGAGCAATGCGGTACCGAGCCCGCGTGTACGCGTTGTTGTGCTGATGCCGGAGTAGTAGTTCGAGTGCCAGTGTTCAGGCGGGTGACCCGCAACGGCGAGGAAGCCCGCGAAACTGGGGAGGTGGATGCGCATGCACTCCCAGGCGACAACGTGCAGATATGCACCGAAACCTGTGCGATAGAGTGTCGGGAGGTGGACGGCCCACCATGTTACGTGCGTGGAGAGGAACATTAGGACTAACAGCGCCCAATCCAGCGGTGATGTGTCGCAGGCGTCTTCATTGGACAACATGGACATAACAATGTGGGCATTCGACAGGGCATGGTTAGGGTTGTTGTTTCTAGTTTATAGTCCCGTATGTGGTGCCAAGGCCCAAGGGCCACTCTGACGGATGTCAAGTGGGTCATGTATCACCAACTTTGTCAAAATTTTCAATGACTGCCGAATACTATATCATCGCATTTGGGCAGTGCGGCCCTACCAAAGCTACATAGCCTGAGACGTCAATAGCTCCAAAACATTGTGCTGGACCATGAACCATGCTGGCGTTTTCTTGATGGGCTAAGGGTCCAAATTCAGAGCTCACCGTTATTCGTTATCCTTGTCGACATGTCCAAGTCGAATATCGATCGATTTATATGACAGCAACATCTCAATCGAGACGGGTGCGAGCCGGCCCCGTTGCAACTATAGTGCCACTGCGCATTAGACGGTCAAAATGTATTGAAAAAAAACTCAAGCGCGGGCTCTGGTCAGCTGCGTATTTGAGATTCATCTTGGGCTGACTTATATGTAATCCATCCGAGTCGTTGCGTTCCCTTTTCGACTTTCGAGACAAGGGGGTATAAGTCTGCTAAATAGTGCGTAGCGGGATGAATTGTGGGAGTTCTGCCGAATGAAGAAAGAATCATGCTGCGACATGTGATGAAGTGACCGCAGCGTCTCGGTAAAGCTTTGACTCGGAAGAGGTGAAAATCATTCATATCTCCTCGATGTTCTGAATGATATTGTAGCTGGATCACTGGGCAGAAACAAAAAAAACATCTTTCCGCAACCTCCGGCCATATGGTTATTTCTTTTGATGTGGTTTGCGCAGGCCGATGTTTGATCATGAAGATGATGCGCCACGAGGTATAGCGATTCATTCGTACGTGTATCCATTTTTGTGATGGATTTGATTGTTTCGTAGAGTCCTTCCACCATATCGGTGCATATTCGTTGTGCTAATTTGAAGCATCTTGATGAGGCATGCCGCATGCATGTTCTCACTGGCAGTTCTGATTCAAGCTGAAGTCAGCCACATGCACTTGTCGTCACGTGTGCCACGAAAGAATGTATACAATACTGATAATGTTGCAGTCGTAATGATTGGTATAACATGTTGTAGCACAATACAATGGCGTGGAAAGAGTACTAATAGGTATCACATGTTACAGGACGCAGCTCCGTGTCGCCCTTCCACTTCCCATCCATCCTGCCATACCCCACCCTTCGACTCTCCAAATCTTCCTCGTCTATCATATCTTCTGGCTGACTCACCGGCTCCCTCGGACGACACCTGATAAACCCATAAAGCGCCAATAGCCCTGCCAACACGCCCAGCGCCACGAGCACTCCCCCAAACGCCTTTCCCTTCAGCTGGCAATACGGGAAGTACGCACCCGCAACCAGAGCACCCGCTGCAGGCCCACCGACGCGCGCCAGCGCCGCGAGCGTCACACATAGAACAGGGAGGATGGTGCGCGGGGCGACTAATGCGATGGGTAGGGCCATGACGAGGTAGGTGATAAGTATCCCGATCCAGATGTTTGTCTTCTCTGGGCCCGTGTCGGATAATGCTACCCCAGTGACGATCGCTGCTCCTGCGCATGTTAACACCCCCATCGTGACCCACGCAGTACGCGCTGCGCTCACGCGACCAGACGCGCCCGCCACGCTGATAGATGCTCCGATCAGCGCAGTGGGCAGACTTGGGTAATTCCATAACGACCCATTCAGCCCTGAGAGATCCAAGTTCCCGCTGGTGGGTGAGCGCAGTGCTGTGCAGAGGCGGACGACAGCGAGGATGCTCGTGACGAGAACAAGCCCATCCTTGAGCAACGCGGTACCGAGCCCGCGTGTACGCGTCGTTGTGCTGATGCCGGAGTAGTAGTTCGAGTGCCAGTGTTCAGGCGGGTGACCCGCAACGGCGAGGAAGCCCGCGAAACTGGGGAGATGGATGCGCGTACACTCCCAGGCGACGCTGTGTAGATATGCACCGAAACCTGTGCGATAGAGTGTCGGGAGGTGGACGGCCCACCATGTTACGTGCGTGGAGAGTAGCATTAGGATTAGCAGCGCCCAATCCAGGGGAGATGCATCACAGGCGTCTGCGTTGGACGACATGGGCATGGCAATGTGGGCATTCGACGAGGCATGGAGTTGTTGTTTGGTTTATACTCAGTCGGGGTTCCCTGTACGTGATGCCAAGAGTCAGGCTGACGGGTGTCAAGTGGGTCAGGTATCACGAACTCAAATCTGACAGCGGGGGCTGAGCTTGATCAGGATTGACCATCCTCTACTTTCAAGATCTCTTTCTGATTATAGTTACAGCTATGAGCAAACGGCCGCAGTCCTTGAGGCATGTCCCAACCTGTCTCACCTCGATGCATGGACGAATATAATAAATAGTCAGGAAAAAGACATCTATGCATATAAGCATACTTGATCGAGTAAGTTTTACAACCTCACCAGTCAACATCATAGTAATCATAGATAGTAGCCTCCTTTGTCTTCGGCTTCATCTTCGTCCTCTTCATCTTCGTCGTCCTCGTCATAATGCTCGTAGCTATCCCAAACTAAGTCAACTACAACTTTCTCCAGAAGATTCACATCATCAGAGGAAAGATTGCAACATCCTGTGATGGACAATCTTTGGATTTCGACGCCCTGATTTGCACGTGCTGTGAGTGCGTCGCGTAGGTCCATTGGAGTCACCCCTCTGTACCCGCCAATGTCACCCGTTTCATCGAAGTGGACGAGGTCAAGAGTGATCGAGTCTAGGGAGGGAAGGAGAATTGTATTTTCGCCCGGCTGATGTCCACCCAGAGCATCTTTGGCCAGCGCTTTCACGAAACCCTGGATGGAAGAATTGATGAGCGTAATGTTCTTGAGATTACGGGAATTGTGAAAGGTCTGTGACCAGAATCCCTCGGAAAGCTCTGAACGATTGCTGACGACAAGGTTGCGAATATTCGACAGCGGTAGGACGCCGCATATGCTGAAAATTGGACTCATGGGAGAATGTGTGCGCCAAGAAGCATTCAATGCAAAAAGACAATCGCCATCAGCCCCACAGAGCTCGGTCAAATAGTCGCTCGAGCGTGAAACAATGGAACCCGATGGTTGCTCCAAGGTGTCAAACCATACATGCACCCCATATGAACCAAGAGACCGGAACATGCGAGGATAAATGAACATCGATTGGAATGTCGCACATGCGGGTAAAGAGCTGTCAATATTGCATCGCCCAGGTTGGGAGATAAATGGGAACAGCGGGGAGAAGTCTTGTCCATCGGGGCGAGTGGCAAAGCAATTAAGTTTGAGAATGGCATTTTTAGGATAACGCAGATGAGCGAGGACTTGGACACATTCCAAAAGGGATCCTTCTAGACGAAGCAATTCCAATGCAAGAAGGGGGACTTGATCTTCAGTCGGCACGCTTGACACAGATGTAACATTTTCTGGAAAATGGGGAAGAGCATCCACCAACATACAACTACGCAAAGCTGGTATCCGATTCAAACTTGACAGGAGTTGGGATAACGAGGGTCGAAACTGTGGAACGGCATGACGAATATCGAGGTGAGTGAGATTAACAAGGAGGGTCGAGGGCCATGACATTTGACATCTCTCCAGTGATACTTTCCGGAGGTTGGGGGTATGTCCACTGAAAAGATCCTCTTGAATGGAAGTTGTATGTGGATACCAAGCGACTCGTTCCGGAGTGTCAGATAAAGCAAGTGATTTGAGCAGGGGTGCAGGACTCCTTAGAAATGCCTTAAAGGGGCTCGTCTCTTCTGGTGGTAGAACGAGTCTAAGTTCTTGGACACGCGATATATGTTTGAGTGCTCTGCTAGTACTATCGCTCAAATTTTTGAAGGGAAGGTGGCTCAGGTCCACATCAATGACCAAAGGCGCCATCTTCGATCTAATTAACATTTCCTCAGTCCAACGCGGGTTTTCCGGGACGAGAAGCGTCCAGAGTGAGGGAAAGCCAAGAGCAACCTGACGCCAGTGGCGACAGACGTGCGTGACATGCACCCATGTCAACGACATGGGACGATTATATTTTCCACGTTGGTATGCCTGAACAGCACAATCCATGAAGACCTTTGCGAGAAGCTCGGGTGGCAGAGTCGAGATACATGTGATTGCATTGCGCCGAGAGCGAAGTTCGAGCAGTCGTTTAGTGAGTGATGCAATCTCTTTGTCGATCTGTTCTTGGGCTCTCGCTACGGCTTCTGGAACAGAAAGTGGGGTAACCGGCTCTTGAATGGGCTTGGATGTATATGGTCGGCGTGCGACCGCTCGTGTGAGTCGTGTCATTGTTTCGTTATAATCTGGGCAGGGATGATGAATACATGACTCAAACAGAGAAATTGAGACTTGCCCATAAACCAAATATAAAGTCACCGTGTAAGTCAAGAGGAGTGCAGAATCAAAATTTTGGACACGAGTTGATGTATGCAAGTTTCACTTAAGTACAATTTACATGGACTGCAACCGCGAGTACCGTCACCTGTACGTGTGCGTACGGCACCGAAGCGAAACATATGGAACAAATACAGAAGTCATACATAAGTACTAGTCTAGGACTTCAAAGTCTATCTATAAGCACTTGCTTGGAATTTGCAAAGCCGACACAGCAAACCAGGCAGTACTTTCCGATGCTGATTTGAAGGCAGGAATCGCAAACGGGCCATTTTGAAGATGGTGCGGGGCCCCATAAGTAAAATGATCGACTCGGATCGCCCAGCGCGGCATAGAGTCGGTCACAGTAGGATTCCTCGCCATCATTGCATCTGATCAGTTCTCTCGACGCGAAGAAGGCACATACGACTGCTGTCTCTGAGATCTGAGCACGGGCAGTGTTCGTACTCCGTAGGATTGGGACTGAGCCTTTCATGTTGGCACGATCATTCTGATGGGCTCGATACCCCATATAAATATTGGACAATATTGTCAGATTGGCATGTCACTAAGTTAGTTGCATGGACGAACACAATAGAGTAGATTCGGGTATAAGTACTATAGAGATAGATGGCGTTGACGTCGTCCCAGCCCAAGACCAAGAGTGCTTTGACTCTTTCGTTAATCGGATCCACATCACGCACCGACACGTCTTTTCTTCCTCTCTTCTTCCCTTTGGTCTCCTTTGCGCTTGCGCTCTCTCCCCCTTCCCCGGTCCGAATCATCGCTATCCGCCACACCCGCAATTTCCTTCTCGTCCCCACCTCTTTTCAACCGGGAACCACGGGCAGGGCCACGCACCCTCGACTCCTCGCGCACAACGCTCCGCGTCCGGGGTCTGCTCTGCGGTTCCACTTCTGATTCAACCTCCATCTCCACTCCTGACCGTGTCTTCGTCCGCGGAGCTCGCGTTCGGGGCTGGGAGACAGCTCGCGATTTTGCTTTTGGTTTCGCCGATGATGTTGGTTTCGCTACTGCTGATGAGATCGGCTTCGACGATCTCTTGCCCTTGTCTGTTTCCAGCCAATTACGGCCCGTCGGCCTACTTCTAACGATAACGCTGCCTTCTTCCTCACCCTCGCCCTCCTCCGCATTCTCATCGTCAACCTCACGTTCTTCTGTGACTTTGTCGCGTGGACGTTTGCGTGTGCTTCTTCTGCTTACGCTTGCACTGGCGCTGGTTATTGTAATAGCAGACGCGTCGTCTCGAGTGCTAGAAGGCGGGGCAGAGGGAAGTTGGGCGCGGATGTTATGGCAATTGAGCCTTAGGCAGGACGTAAGTTTATCGTCGTGGATAGTGGAGTCTGCACGGAAGCGCGCGCGTCTAGTGTCGGTCTGGATGTTGGTGCGCGTAGTAATATTAAGTCAACATAAAATTATGTCAGTCAGATGCAAAGTTCATGAATGGGAGTAGAAAAAGTGACAGGGAAGGAGATGAACGCACGGTATGTCTTCCCTCGTAGCACCACCCATCCGGGGGACCCATATCCCCATCACCATCCACTGTACGCCCACAA
The DNA here is from genome assembly GCA_021014935.1 of Hygrophoropsis aurantiaca. Taxonomy (NCBI): domain Eukaryota; kingdom Fungi; phylum Basidiomycota; class Agaricomycetes; order Boletales; family Hygrophoropsidaceae; genus Hygrophoropsis; species Hygrophoropsis aurantiaca. The sequence continues at coordinate 40,909 of MU267744.1, forward strand.
CACTCCCATAATGTCTCATACGTAGCTCCTTCCCTGTCCCTTCCGGCTCCATCTCCTCTATTGCCCCTACCAGTCCTGTTTAAAGACCTAGACCTGGCGCCACTAACGCCTACGCGCTCCACGATCGCACTCTCATCGTCGTGTGGGACGCGACATGCCCGATCCGCAGTGGCATTCTCAACCTCGAAATAATCCGCATGGCACCGCGCGCAGTGGACCATTGGTGGTGGCGCGAGTGTAGAGAAAAAAGAAGTGAGCTTTGCCATGGTAGGTGGGGATGGTGGAGGTGTGCGGGAGCCTCCGTTTATGCGACTTGAGCTCGGGGATGAATAAGTATGTGGATCGGGGGATATACCTAGACCGGATGGCTTGAGGCGCGAAAGCGTATATGAGTGGAGGGTTTTTGGCGGGATAGTGAGCATCAGCTCGTATAGTGCCTTTGTGTCTGCCACATTTGCTCGCATTTCGCCGCTACCAGCATTAACGTCAATGGTCGTGCTGGTTGCAGACTGCGCATATCTAGACGAATTTGGAGTGCCAAGAACTTGTTCACTTCGGTATTCAAGCTCTTCCTCATGTTGAGTCTCAATGACATTGACAGAAGAACTTCTCGTGGGTTCGCCTTTGTCGCCAGGCTTCCGCGAAAATACGGATAATCCAAAAACCATCTCGTTTCTCGAACTTTGTGATAGGATTGTCTTCACTCGGCTGTCTTAAGCGTTCAAGATTGGCTGGAAGAAGATTCCGATTCAAAGTCTAGATGTTAGTATCAGCTATAGCCTTTAGCTTTAGGTTTGATAATCATAACTCTTTCACTTACATACGAAGATAGGCCGATGTATGGGGATGGTTGTCAATAAAAAAAACTGTGTGTCGCGAAGATTATTATTATGTATCGATTTCCTTGACGGATCGGATGTGAATATAGAAAGGGGATGGAGGTAGCTTTATAACGGAATGCGAGAATGAGTGTTATGGGATAAGAGTCCGCGTCTAAGCCGCCTCGTGTTTGCGGTGCCGCAGTGACAAACATACACTTGACTCTAAGTTGCCTGCGTGATCATGAACGCGATACACGCACTTTAACGCCTCATGGAAATCAGTCATTTGATTGCGGTGCTCAGACCGACTTAGGCTGGTATAAATTGAGAGCATGATACAGATTCAAAATACCGTTCGTAACAGAGCCCTCTATCCGTGATACTTGAAAGGTTCCTTGGACGCGGCGAGTTCTTGTTGATAGTTAGGATGGAAACGATGATACTTTGAATGATTACTTGGACTACAAGTCGTTGAAGATCTAAATAAAGTTATGTACCACTTAATTCCAACTTCCAAGGGCACAATTGAGAGGCAGTGGCTGGCAGTGGGCACATAGAAAATCATCAAAACACTGATGCCGCGGCATTTTTGGAGACTTGCCATTATGGTACACATGCGTCACGAGGGACTGTGTCCAAACATTGGCTGCCAAATTTACGTCCAACAAATTCACAAAGGCCTTTCTGTTACATACATACTTGCAATTTTCTTTATAAGTGGCCGAAGTTCTCTTTTGTTGCACGTATCTCTCTTCCCCATACTCATATGTCAGAAACAGCGCCATCAGATGGTGTGGAAAATGCTGCAAAGCCCGCCCAATCCAGCAATGACTTCTCGCTTCAAAACATCCTGGGCCAAAACCATGAGTCGATAGAGCATCCGCGATTGAAACAAGAAGAACTGGATCCATCCACGGCTCAAGGATGGGATGAAGAAGATGCGAACAGACCAGCCGCTGAAGGTTTCTGTGTCGAGTGTGAAGGTATTTAGGTCTTCCTGACGTCGTCTGAGATTGCAGTGATCTCAGGAACTTATTGTCTTATTGTCTGTGTATAGATCAGCCAGCACAAGTTATCTGTGATAATTGTGCTGATCAGTATTGTGAAGTTTGCTTTGCCGCACAGCACAGAAAGGGCTCCAGAAAACTTCATACTTCGAAACCTTTACCGAAAGCGAAAATCCCTCACAACGGAGAAGCACTCGTTGATATCACTAATGGCAATTCACCTGCAGATGAGGTAATATACCACTCCGCTGGATTGATACCCTTTGCTCACATGAATCCAGAATGCGGAAGACGTAGACATGGATGAATCAGATGAAGACCTCGACCGTATAATCGCGGGCCCGTCCACCGAAATCCTTGGTGCCCAACCAGCCATAGGCACAAAAGTAGGCGAATGGTTCGTTGAACGCTCAAGATTCATACCCGTCCGACTCACTTTCAACGAACGCAAATATCTCCGCCTACTAGAAGCTGCGCTCCAAGTCTCTGAATACACGGATAAAATAGATACCCTCGGCTTTGGACTGTCGAAAGCCAAGCGGATCGTTCATCAGATTCGCGAGTTATGTGCGATTCTCTCCGGATTGGTATTATCTGCGGATTACAAACTCGGCCAAGAGCTGTTCAACGATCGTGATTTCCAATCCAACGAGGAATTCTACCAACAGCTCTTTGAACTTGGTCGCCGACACAAGATCATGAACCCCGATAAAATGCGGACGACCTACGGAAAACTTATATACCTTTTGCAGGTGCGCTTTGCTCTACATCGTCCAGATTAGAGTCTCAGATCTTGCTTTCCCCCGATAGGACAGCCAGAGCGCAGAAGTCAAGGATCTATTGAGCTTTTCATGCGTGAAACCCATCAAGACGGTGTACACTGTGTTAGAAGACCACGGGGCTCTAGATCTCCTACGCGATGATCTAGTGTCGGTCGCCACGAAGGAAATCTATGCAGATGGCCGCACACGTCGTGATATCCAAAAAGATATCAAAAACAAAGAACGTGCGATTGAGGCGCTTTCCACGCGCTATCAGCGAAAAGGTCTTGATCAGGAAACTGTGCGTCAGTGCTTATATAGTATCGGCGACAATCATGCATTCTTGAGAACCAATCGTGATCCATGCGAGCGGATAATAGGGTACTTGAAAGAGCATTTCCATCCAACGCAGGCGAAGGAATCCAAATACAGCCTTGCCATCCGAAGCGGGAAAGGGGGTGCGCGACTCAGTCACGACCACGCAAAACAATACGCGTTTGTTCTACAAAGCCTTACTCTTTGGCGAGAGATTTTGCATGGTATGCCCCTCTTGCTAAGTACCGTGTACATGATTCTGACGCGGTGATAGATATGTTCAAATTGTGGTCGCTGGCTGAGCAAGATCTTCTCTCAGAAAATGTCCCGTACCGGTTGCGGGACACTGGTCAGGGTCTTAACCGCGTACAGGCCGCGCCAAAAACCTCCCGTATGATGCACGCCATCTTGCACCGAGCACAACAAAGTCTAGGTTCGTGGGTAGGCTCGTCCGCAATTCACATGGGCGATCACAATGTCCCCAATGCCTTGATGTTCATCGGTAAGGGTCAGTTATTGCTATTGAGTATACATGTTGATTTCATAACTGCAGACAAGTACTCTCAGATATATCGCATACTTCTGCCAATATGCAACACTCTTGGCCAAATTCCTGCGCTCGCAGAGAAGCCAGCCCTGCGATCATATATCGAAGATGAGTTCGGGTCTCCAGAGAACTGTGTCCGTGAGATCCTCAGTGATTTCTTCCGGCATGGGTTTGATGGTTCAGGCGCGGACAACTTCTTTGACGCTGGGAGCTGCATCGATGGACGCCTGACAAGTGCATGGAACTGGTGTGCACAGCTGGAGAAGAAGCGATACTTCCATGTGTTTTTGCTCACAGGTCAGCTCTTTTTCGTTGCTCGTGTTTCACCGATGCGCAACAACTGATTGTTCGAATCTGCAGGCTTTATCGGATTTGATGGAGAGTGGTGATAAATAGATAAATAGACGATCACTGACTGACTGCTTTATTATCACCATGGTCATTAATCGATAGCCTGAGCACAGAAAACGAAACCACTTCATCTCCTTGCATAGAGAAAGGTAACTTGTGTGGGGTTGAAAATCAGGGATACCGCCATTCCCGGAAATTGTTCTTTCCATGAACAAGCTGGTGTTTAACACAGGTTGGAACCTAAGATAGCTTTTCTATGTTGAACACCGCTGGTAATACATCCGATGATCTCGTTAGTAGTTATGCGACGGCCTCAACACCATTGGCTTGCTGCAAAGCTTCTGTAGCGTTGCCTCCCGGACGCTTCCGTGCTGCTGCGACAACCTCCAAAACTCCTGCCAGCCCTGACTTCCATGCAAGCAAGCGTTTTTCGAGCGCTTCCCATTGCTCGCGCTCAAAAGTGCGCGCTGCAGAGCGGTATACATGGATGCTTTGAGTCGTCTGGGAGAGTTTGCCAGATAAGAGACCTGTTCGAATGACTGATGTGCGAGCAAAGATTGATTTTCAGTTGTTTTTAATCAACAATGGGGCAACTTACGATCGATGGCCCATTTTTCGACTTCAGAGATATCAATCTCTAGAGTGGAGGAAATTTGGGAATACGGGAGATCACGACCAACGTATGTGAAGCCAAGAGATGCAAAAGACAGCAATCGGATCTTGTGCTCCAGTTGATCTTTGTCCAGTCCTGCAACATCTGATATCAACAAGGTAACCTCCCAGTAAACAAATCAGTTTCACGCACCGTATTTTTCAAATGCAGCTGCATGACTTCCACTCCATGCTTGGAATTCAGGCAGACCGCCGTTCAGGAAAATCTGGAGAAGCGAGAAGAGTTCATGGTCTTTACTCGCTACGATAGCGTCGAGTTTGAACAGTGGGTCAAAGTCAAATATAGTTGGCAGTCGAAGAGCCATTGCGATAGCGTCGATGGCTGCCAACTCGCTCGCAGGCGATGAGGAAGGAAGTGACGTGATATAAGATAGCGTGTATTCGTAGGCGGTTTGCCTGGAACCGAAAGAAGCCTGTCAGCAAAAAGACATGAATTAAAAACAGGCCATACAGTTGATCAGCTTTTGTGAGGGCATCTATGATGCTTTTAAGAAAGGCGCTCTTCTCCTCGTCCGAGATATCCCACTCTTTGAGCCATCGCTCTACCTCGTTTCTCGAAAGCGGCAGGACGTCGAGTTCACCATTCGTAGATGCAATCTGAAGGAGAGTAGAATATATTTGTAGACGTAAAGGTGATGAGCGAGGGGTAGTGTTGCCCAAGTTTGATAATCTGACTTAAGATTAGTATTCCAATAATCCAGACGTGTGCAGGGACCCACAAACGATATTTCACAGCAGACTGCTCTGAAGGGGAAGCAGAGATGATCTGCAAAAGTGAAGAAATATGTTGCTTCGTTTCCGGTGAATCCGTCGACCATAGAGTAAACAGATGGGAGTAGAGGAGGTTAAAATATCCTTCGATTTCTAAACCAATATCAAGTTAGTAACGAGCAGAAAGGCATGACATGACACTCATACCTAGCACAGAGCCTTCTCCGAGGCCTTTTGTTTCTTGAAGAACCAGAGTCAATGCTCGCCGTTGTCGATCCTGGTCTTCCTCAATTGATTTTTCACCATCTCCTGCCTTCAGGATTTCCTGGAACGAGTGGGTAATTGCTGTACGCTCATCGTCTGATCTGCTTCGGGCGATATAGTCTACGAGCTCATGGACCTATGAAGCAAATCAGAAAGATGGAAGAGTGCCTTATATCTTGATTTTCACCTGTTCTTCGAATGTTCCTTCTGCGAATACAGATACGGAATCTGTTACTGACATTGTATAGATTGTGCGGGGTCCTCAGCTTTTTGCGATTACAGCCTTGCAAAGTTCAAAGCCTTTGGACAACAAGTGCAAACAAACCGAATGACTTCCACTGCAACGATCTTCTAGTATCATATGAATTCAACACTATGTCTCTTCGGTTTAATGTCGGGGATCGATCGTTGTGTACTTCTCAATTTGAACCACTGCATACATATACCTACGCGCAAAGACTCATCCAAAACGACCAGTGCGAGGAGAGTGAAGTAGTCAAGCCTTTGGAGTTTATCAAACCTAACTTCGGGCAATCACGATAAGAATTTCTGCGTTATAAGGTTGTTATTAAGATAAATATTATCCAATATTCAGTTGATCCACTTCAATGATCGCAACTTTACATGGGGTCGGCCCAGGGAGAACGTGCAACGTCCAGGAAGCAGATTTCGAAACACGATTGAGAAAGAACCCGTAGTGTTTCTTCTGTAAATGGTTGGCTGGGAATCTCATTGGAGAATTTAGGTATTACTACCCTGTCTATTCTCATCCGTTCAGTCTCGGTAGGAAGTATGCTCAAGAATAGCTCAAAGGCTATGAGAACTGATGTAATTTTGCGCGTTGTAAAGCTTGTAACAAGTCGTATCTACCCATACCAACAACGCCCACAGACAAAACCTATTCAAAGAAAGTATGGCTTGATATGCGTGTCTATTACTTAGAGTATAGTACAAACGAGGGAATATGCTATGGACATTACACACACAAGTAACTAAGCATCGATGATAAAGTCCCCAAGGTTCACGAGGAGCCTACACGCTGAACAGCTGGACTATTCCACGCCTGGCTCAGAGCACCCTTTTTCTGTTCCTGCCGTCTGCCGGTCCACTCTTCCTCGCCCACACGCTCCGCCCAATCATCCCCGTCCCATGACGAATCCTGATCCGAGTCTGACCCTATAGTGGGAGCACTCACAACCGAGCTGTACTGAGACTGAGAAGGGCGTAGACTCGCGTGTGATGGATCCGGCGAGTTAATAGCAGGGGCAAGTGGAAGGTGGAATTGTAGTGGAGGGGGAGGTGAGCGTTTGTATTTATGGCGAGAGGATAGTGATGACGAGCTGCTACTGGCATGTGATAATGAACTGCCAGCGCTGCCGGGTGGGTAATCGTGTGCAGTAAGCGCGTTTGATCGGTCAGAGAAGGTCAGCGGTGTGGTGACACCACTGATCACGGATTTACTATCTTCGGAACCGACAGCGGTCTTGAGGTCATCACCTGATTGTGCACGGGAACATGACGGATGGTTCTGACTTTCGATATCACGCGCCAAAGGAGAAGCGTCATCGTCATCGTCATTCGACTGGAACAGTGGCTCGCGATCTTGGGCATCAGAGTGGCGTGGTGAGCTAGTTGGAAGGGTATCTGACCCTGCAGATGCTTTCACGATCGAGTCTATAAGCCAGAACTGAAGAATATTCATGATGATCGGAAATAGTCCCATCACACTAGGATACACTACATAAGTTGGTTACTACAGATAGCGAGAAGGGGGACGCACAATATGACTTGGAAAGCATCTCCTTTACCAATGCTTGTCCAGCTTAAAAGCCAGTCGCCGACTTTGGATATATCGGGCCACGCTGCAAATAGTGCGACCACTAACAGTTTCATGGTTGTGAGCGCCATGACGTAGATCGCTGCCTGGCGCGACCAAAAGCCGATAGACGGAGGAGTGCCGTATTGCCCAGACCGAAAACCTTTCAGGTGGAGTTTTGTTGTCAAAATAAATGAGGCAGCATGCAGGAAAAGATATATCAGTGCGACCCCTGCACGATAAGTCATTGGTACGCTGTGAAGCTTGATGGTGTGATTTGCAGCTCACCAAGGGTGGTATCGATTAGAACGTTCAAAAAATAATATGTGCATGCGTTTCCGGAGGAGTGATGGGAACCGAGGTTAGATATCAGGACGTTCATTCCATGAACAAACATCTGCCCGACGATTTGCTTGGACACATCGAATAGCCTGTAGAACACAAACCCAGAAATGCCGGAGGTCAATCAAAGATACGGACAAATTCACATATGCTGACCATATTCGCCACGGCCGTTTCTGCGGCTCTCGATGTCTCTTGTAAACTAAAGATAGAATAACAAGTACACCCATGAGGGCTTGCACGATCTGGTAGACGTCTGTAGCTCAGAAACGTGTTAAAACTCCACACAAAGCATGTCACTCACCAGAGCTGTTGGCCCCAAGAGCCGACATGAACGTCGATCGAGCGGAAAATCGTCAAAGCCATCTTCAATAACTCTTTGTCTCCATTGTAAATGAATATTAATCCTGGCAAGATGAAGCATTTCCGAAGCTTGTAGCCCAGTCAACCACGCTATAGGTTTTGTCGCAGTTGTGGTCAGCAAGTTCGCAGCAACTCAGTCCAAGCTCCAAAGACTAAAACAGCCGTTCCCGCCAAACGCTGGTTTCCAAATCGGGACCATTTGAATGACTAAGCTTTATGCACTGCTTCCGTGCCTCCTGCAATAATGATCCCAAAGCGCAGCGAAACATACAATAGCTACGGCCACGACTACGACACGAACCGTACCTGAGAAACAGCCCAAAATCTGGATATATTCATATATTGACATAGTTTCTCTTAGACATGGCATTCTTCAGCAGATCAACCAACCAGACACCCCAACCTCCTGCTCCATACTCGCGTCTACCCCAGGATAATGGAGTACCAGGTGGTCTCAGACCGTCAGGACGGCCTCAACCTCCACCGCATTATAACGATCCTTCGCAGTCTTTGTTTGAATCAAAGCGCTCTTATGATCGTAAACCACCTCCAGCCCGTTCAGGGATGAGGTATGCTTACTCTATCCCTTGTATCTATATACCCTAACTGCAACATCTAGTTATGCAGTGACAGGGACACCAAATGAAAGTCTGGCATTGAAAAACTGTCTTATCGTCCATCCATCGGACTTCCCATCAGGTGCCCACGTCTTGGTCAAAGGGCGGTATCCGATGACTACTTTGTAAGTACGTCTTAGTTGAGCTAGGCGGCCTTTGATTGTGAGCCTATTAGCCAGGATACTTCGGGATCTATACCCCCAGGTACTGTAGCAATATCCGCCTCTCAGCGTGAATGGCTCGAGGTTGGCCTGTCCGGATCCCAAGTTACTGTAGATATGCTGCCCCCTTCGCCACCAAATGGATCCGGACCTTCGTACATCCAATCGCTGGACCTCACAATCGGTTTCATGAAACTCAAATACGAGAACAAGGTACCCTACAACCCAGATGAAATGATTGGAAATTTCCAAAATGCTTTTAATGGTGTCGTGCTTGCTCCTGGGGAGATTCTCACTTTTGACTTCAAAGGCGATAAACTGAAAGTGTTCGTTACTTCTATGAGCGTCGTCGAGCTTGCGGATGAGCAGAAAGGCGGCGGAAACTATGGATCGCCTTCCTTGCCGGCTATGGGCATCCTTATGAATAAGACTGATATCACGGTCATCAAGGCCGGAGATAGCGCAATTAAAATCAAGTCGAGCGCGAAGAAGTGAGTGATCAACGGTTCCACTCAGAGCCTACCTTATGATATGTTCCTAGAGCAGCGTCGAATGCCATCATCGCACCGAATTTCAAGTTTGAGGAGATGGGTATTGGAGGTCTCGATGATGAATTTGGTTCGATCTTCCGTCGCGCGTTCGCTTCTCGTGTCTTTCCCCCACAACTCGTTGAGAAGCTCGGTATACAACACGTAAAAGGTTCCCTTAAATTCATGTTTTACACAAATGCTTTCTCTAAACATCCTATGACTTGCCTACGTCAGGTATTCTGCTGCACGGCCCACCGGGGACAGGTAAAACCCTTATTGCAAGGCAAATCGGGAAGATGTTAAATGCTCGCGAGCCTAAAATCGTTAATGGCCCCGAAATTCTCAATAAATACGTTGGTGCATCCGAGGAGAACGTCCGAAAGCTCTTCGCTGATGCTGAAAAAGAGGTGAGTTTTATTCCACTTTATCTTTGAACAATTATCGAATATAACACCGCGATTTAGTACAAAGAGAAAGGAGACGAAAGTGGTTTGCATATCATCATCTTCGATGAACTGGACGCCATCTTCAAACAGCGTGGGTCTACCAACAGTGGCACTGGTGTAGGCGACAGCGTAGTGAACCAACTGCTATCCAAGGTATGAATCACATTTTACGCTTAATTGTCATTGTTTCAACACCGCTATGATAGATGGACGGTGTCGATCAACTCAACAACATCCTGGTAATCGGAATGACCAATCGAATTGACATGATCGATGAGGCGCTTTTGCGTCCGGGACGTCTCGAAGTGCACATGGAGATCTCACTACCCGACGAGAAGGGCCGACACCAGATCCTCCGCATCCACACCGCCAAGATGCGCACGAACGGCGTCATGGACCGGGATGTGGACTTGCTCACCCTCGCAGCGCAGATGAAGAACTACTCGGGTGCTGAAATCGAAGGTTTTGTGAAGAGTGCAACGAGTTTCGCGTTTAATCGACATGTTAAGGTCGGAACGATGGCTGGGATATCGGATGATGTAGAGAATCTTCGGGTCAATCAATCTGATTTCTTGAAGGCCCTCGACGAGATCCAACCCGCTTTCGGCACTTCAGAAGAAGAACTAACGGAAGTTATACAAAATGGCGTCATACACTATGATCCCATTGTTGATGTAAGATGTCCACCATTTTTCTCGGAGACCACATTTAAACATTTAATACAGGATATTCTCCAAGCCGGCCAGCTCTTTGTTAATCAAGTCGCCAACTCCACTCGGACACCACTTGTCAGTATTCTTTTGCATGGACCCCCTGGATCAGGAAAGACGGTGCTTGCCGCTTCGATGGCTTGGGCATCGCAGTTCCCTTTTATCAAACTCATCTCCCCCGATCGGATGGTAGGTTTCTCAGAAACCCAGAAGATTGCTGCTATTAGCAAGACATTTGCGGATAGTTACAAGAGCCCCCTCAGCGTTATTGTAGTGGATAGTTTAGAGCGTCTGTTAGGTAAGTGGGGTCTTATGTGATGCGTGGGGTGTTCGTGGAGCTGACAGTTTTGCCGCGCGATAGACTGGACTTCGATCGGACCTAGGTTCTCCAACGCTGTTTTGCAGACCCTGTTGGTTCTTATTGCTCGAAGACCTCCGAAGGTGTGTCAAATTTCCAATAGTGTGAAGTTTGTCTAAGTAAACTACAGGGTCGCCGCCTTCTTGTGATAGCCACCACGTCTCTGCGCCCTCTCCTCAGTGAGCTTGGCCTTGGAGACGTATTTGACTCGGAGCTACGAGTTCCGCCGATCTCTAATTTACGGTCACTGAGTGTAGTGCTACGCGACGTAGAGCTGTTCGAGCAAGCCAAGGACTTCGACGCTACAATGCAGTTGCTTGCAGACGCTGGCTTTGCTACAGACGCAAGTAATGAAGAAGATGCGCCGTTGAAGCTGCAAGTGGGGATCAAGAAACTATTAAGTATGATTGAGATGGCGAGACAGGAGCCAGGCCATGCTGGAGAGAGGTTATTGAGCTCTCTGATTGCGTTGCATGGTTAGCTTGCATCCAGTAGCACCCTTTCTTCCCCTGTACAATACACTCCGGACATCATTGGCATGAGATAGCACAGTCAAAATGCGTCAACGGGAAGTTAGCGGAATGGCATTTTATTCACACGCCATTGCACCTGATATGGAGCGTCTGTATGATGAGGGGTGTGGCCCAAAACATGCACTGGATAGTTCTTTGAACATCTTTTCCACTGCTATCGTGCTACTACCCAAGTTCACATTTCGCCCAAGCTATCATGTCATCCATAGAAATCATCCAGGATCCCCCTCAGCTTCCACCGCTTCCTCGTTCAGCTTCAAATCCGAAACCAAAGGGAATCTTGAAGAATGCGGTACCGCCACAGAATAATGTGCAACACCAACAGTGAGCAGCGGCGATTGCCTGCCCATCCTGGCGTGGTATAATAGAAACTGAAACTGATCTGTGTGCTCTGTGTGCGCTTCTGATGTTTGCAGTAGTCTACAATGGGACGAGGACAATCTTGCGTTGACCGAGATCCAGAAGGACAGTCTGATGAAGATAACGGAGCCCAAGACGCCTTATGTTCGGTACAATGCTGAGACAGACCAGGTGGAAGGAGGTGAGTGCACTACGCCTCTCTACGGTATAATCGGAGTTCAATTTATGAGATCAGATATACCGTCATTAGACCTAGGGGGTCGAATGGCCTCAGGCTCACCCACCGATTTCACGGGTTCACCAACTCGATCTGTTTCGCCCACCGGTGCTGACAATTCGGGTCCGTCATCACGCCGGACGTCACTGTCCAGCACGGGGAAAGCGTCATCCGGGAGACCGGGCAGCGGAGCTTCGAGCAGAAGCACGAGCTTCAATCTCCCGAACGAGGCTAGGGGCGAGATACGAGCTGTCAAAGGTGACCCGGGCGAAGAAGTAGAGACCGAGGAGGAGATGGATGAGGAAGGTCAGTTTTCTATGCGCTTGTAATTGTACATCCCGATGCAAATGCTAATGAATCTCATTAGCCGCCGCGAAACATGCTGCTTTCGTGCGAGCTCGCGGCAGGCACTATTCCAACGAGGCGGAGGCGATGAAGGTAACTCACTACCTTTCGTATTTGATAACTCATCACAGCTCATTGGCCTAACAGAAAGCATCAGCGTTGCTTGAACTCGAAGATGACATGGATGATTGTGGCAACGAGGACGCGAATGGTCAAACTGCGCATGTTACTAATGGTATCATATGAGCGTAAAACTTCGGCGCAGTAGCTGTACGATTTTTTGCGTGTTAATGCCGGTGGTTGTGCTGGGTCGCAGGAGTAGGACCCTGATGAACAGTGGTGCATGTATCATTTGGATTTTTCAGTCTTATTAAATAAGCTCTACATCCCGATCGATCAACCCGATAGTTGTGTATATGGATATATCATCTCATTA